>VYZQ01067945.1:0-59230 GCA_013400655.1 Mystacornis crossleyi | reverse complement strand
CTCACTAAAACCACCAGTTTGCCTTTCTTCTGGTAACTGGCATAGTGGTTGTTCTGGGTTTTTTTAATACTAGTGTTCATATACGGGATAAATAAAATTGTAAATGCATTGTTTCTAGGAGGCATCTGCTAATCTTCAGTGAAAATTAAAGGAAAAATTATTTACTCCTTAAAAGACATAAAATAATATAAAATTATAATTATTTCTGTTGAGGACTACTAACCACTACTGTATATATAACTTAGTTCATTAGTCACTCTGCTATGTCTTAAGCAATACAACTGAAATACAGAAAAAAATCACTTTATATGGTAAACAGCCTTCTCCTGGACAAAGGCATCCAATCCCCTAGTATTGCAAGTAAGAAGGGTAATATTTCTTTGCCTTGTTTACACCTTTAAGCCTTTGTAGCTACAACAGCATTACTAAAATCACATATATACACAGAGAACCATTAGCAGATTTTAGTATGAATATACCAATTCAGAGAACTCCTCATGTAATGAACATTNTTATTAAAAGATGAACTAGGAAAATGAAGGTAAATGATAACAGGAGTTACTTAGTTTCAAAATGCCTTTTGTTAATAGGGAAGCTGCGTCCAAGCTCATTTCATGTGATATTTTTGAGAGGGAAAAAAGTTATATGAATTCTTCAGCATGGTAATTCATCCAGCCCTCATGAAGAACTGTACATCTGTCTCCCATTATTTTGTGTATAGTCCTGTGTATACCAGGAGTTCTCAACTAGAACAGTTGAACAGTCTTCTTTCTGTTATCGGTCATTCCTCATATCTCAAATAAGAAACCAATGGCAAAGTTCATTGCAGTAAAATTTGCAGCTCAGATGTCTGTGTGTTTTTAACTTTGTGAAAATCCCAAATTACCTTCTCAGTAGAGAACGTGTTTGGCTTTTTAAAAATGTTTGAGTTTCCTTTGTTTCAAACTCAGTGTTCACATAAACAAAATATATTGTCCATGATTATTTAACCTGGATTTTTTTTTTCAACGCGTGCCTTTTTATTGTTAGTTTTGTGATTCTGTTTAAAATATGTTCCTTTGATTAAATTTTACCTCCCTAGAATCAAGAGGCTGGGATTCAGGTCCAGTTGTCTATGGCTTACCAAAAGTTAGTAGCAGCAGAAAGGGATTTTTGGAATAGGCAGATCCTTGAAAGTGGTGCATAAACACAGTCTGAGAATGTAATTTCATTGTTCATTTTGCTTATTATAACTCACTGATCTCTGCCAGCTCTTTGAGCAACATTATCAAAACATTACGAGTTTCTGTTTATCTCCTGTAGGAGTAGCAAAGCCAGAAATCCAGGAAATCCTGTCACTGATGGGCTTTCTTCTCTCCCCTAAAGCTTGTCTGTCTGAACTCCAAATTCGAAAGATTATGGTCAGTCAGTCACTCAGAAATACCTTCTTAAATGTTAGGTGACTTGCTTTCACTTCTCTCTTTTTTGATTACTGCAGAGAGAATCAGGGACAGCTGTCCCTGTAGCTTCTGAGCATTATTTAGGGGCCTACATTTAAACTGGGCAAACCTGAGCCTGATACTGAGCCTGCTGGGCTCTGTCTGATTTAGACCGTGTGGGAACAGTCTGGTCATAGCAGCAAGAATAAAATAGTCGCAGGCCTATAATAAGCATGGCTTGGAGAGCTGGAAATATGCAAAACCCTGTGCCGTGTCAGTAGTAGCTTTGTGATTTCAGCAGCTAAGGGAGCATTTGTGTCATGTTTTCCCAGAAACAAACGCAGACCACAACTGGCAGTGTTTCATACATTCTCTACCATTACAAGTTACATATTTAGATGTGATCACTTCACATACACAACTTTTTCTCTGACACTTACAGACTTAACAGCTATATTTTTTTGTAAATATACCTGTGACATCTTCCAGTGAGAAGAATTACTGTAGTGGTGCACTGTGGTCAGACACTGCCATACTGGTAAGATGCAGTATCTACCACATTCTTCTAATTTCAAAAACAGCACAGTGAATATATTTTTTCATCAATATGGTTGCAATATATTGAAATAGTAATATGTTGTATGTCCTTTCTGGACAAATATCAAAGCAAGATATATATATTACTTCTGGTTTTCTCTTAAAATAGCAAATGCTTTTAAACTTAAGTTGGTTTTAAACGTATGAAAATTGCATATTAAAAAGGATTTGAAGTTTCTCTGTAATATGTAAAATATGTGTATTGTATAAAACCCATTTTTAAAGATTTTATAAAAGGAAACAAATTCTTAGTAATTCTACATGGAAGAGGCAGATGCTAAGTAGCCTGAGTAATTTTAACATTATTTTGGAAAGAGATGAGATCAGATTTTGTCAGCATTCTTTCCTATTTTAGGAGAGGATGTCAACTCCATGTTCCTCCAATAAAATTTCAGCTCAAACACTGGCTTTTGTTGAATAAACTTCCAAAGTTATTAAACTGTTTTTAGCTACGTCCATAATTAAAAGCCATTTTCTTCTCACACTGGTGTTCTCGAACATCGAATGGCTGCAAAGCTAAAGCATTGTCAATGAAAAGAATAGTGAAACTAGTTGAGAATTTGTTCAGTGAAGCTGAAACTTTGCAGTCTTCTGTTGTTTGTCCCTCCTGCCTACTGAAAGAAAGCGAATGACAAAAATTTGATGAAACACCAGTGCTAAGGAAGTGAAAAGGATCTACCTCTGTTCCACTACTTGGAGTGGCTAAGATGAGTAGGAACAAAGTCATCTCACCTACATCACCCTAAAAGGTGCACGATTGATTTTAGACAGGCTTTGCTTACTCAGCAGCATGTTTTCTCCTGGAGTACTTTTTTAATGGTTAGTTGGAGTGTTAAAATTTGCCTCTGGGCTTTTCACAGCAGGAAAACTACAGTGTGACATTTTGGTGGGACATGTAGAGGTCACTGGGAATTTGCAGGTGTCTCTGTGTTATTACAGAACTCTGAAGGCAGCAAAGGAATGAATGATCCTGTGGAAGGAGAGGTTTGACTTTCATCGCAGGCGTATTTAATGATAGTGGAAACTCCTGGTTGGTGGTACAAACAAACTCTTGGATGCCCCACTGCCGAAGTGGCTTAAAGCTAGGTTGACTGTAGCACCATGGAAATGTGTCAGAGAACACAACTGGCTGAATTCATAACCTCAGAAATCTTTTCCCCTTTCTCCTGTGATTTACTAAAAGGCCAAGGTTTCCATGTATTGACATTGTTTTTGCCTCCCATCAGGAAGTATCTGTAAAGCTTTTGATTTTGTTAATCAAAATATTTTTCTGTGGCTTTGTAGTCTTTCTGAACAGGTTTTTTCATGAGCAAGTAGTCCATTAGTCTTAAGTAATTATGGGCAATAATCTGTAGTCCAGAACTCCTTCTTTACACACCAAAACAAAAAACTCATACATTTTGTCCAAAGCAAAATCAAAGATCCTTTGAACCTGGAGAAGTCATTATCTGCCTGCTCAGACTATACAAAACTATAAAGATCATCCTTTCAAATCCCAGGCCTGCAGTTTACTGGGGATTTGTAATATAAGACTTCCTGCTCATCAGAGAGGGATTGATTTTCATTCTTGAAAATCGATGTTTAAGGCAGTTTGTGTCCTGCAGGATATTTGATTTTCCTCCAGTTGCTGACCAACAATTTGCTGAGAGGGCAAAAGCGTTATATGTGTAAAAATTCAAAATCGTCTTTCCTTGCTGGACTTACTACCGAGATGAGCAATTTCAACATGAAGATTTAAACAGAAATTAAATAAGCCATAATCCCCATATATACAGACTTCACTGTCTTTAGAGGGATCTTATGTATTATGAACCATGATGAAGCTATCCTTTGAAAACATGCTTAAATATGTTGCTTATAATATTATAACGCTTGAGTCTTCAATCATAGCTGCATGCTCTGTGTACAGGAATTCCATGAATATTTGAGTTCATGGACTGTAATGTATTTTCATCAAGTCAGGCTGTAGATAACCAATGTCCTTTTAACTAAAAGAAAAGAAGTGTTTATTGGACTGTCTCTTGAGTATCACGATTTTAAAAGTAGGTTTTTTTAAATATACAATTAGTTTATACTGTTAATGTTGTTTGAAAGGCAACCATTTATCATTGCCTGAAGTGGATACTGTTTGGTTTTACCTTTAAGTCACCCAAAGACTTTTTCTTGTTCTGTGTGGATTGAAAACACCTAACAAATGGTCAGTTATGTGTGTCCCTTCAGTTGTATGTATTTCTGACCAAGCTTGCCACACACATTTTCAGCATATTTGCAAGAAGAAAGGTTAACATTTCTGCAGTTCACAGTTAAACTCCCGTATATGAAACTACTGAAAAAAGACCAAGTTACAGAGGGAACATGTTCTTTGTCAGTGTGGATTTTTCTTTCAGAGGAGACCAGGACAGCTGTGAGCATGTGTTTGGATTTGACTTATGCCAAAACTATCACATCATTACAAAGAAATTAATGTGTATGTCATGTGCAGTAGGTCTTAAATTGCCTAACACACACTCCCATCACTGAGTAAGATTTCTTTTCTGTTGTAGGCCAAGGGTAAAGAAAGGCAATGGCTGAGACACCAAGCTGTTGGAGAGCTAGATGATGCCAAAATCATTGATGGGTTGACAGGAGAAAAAGCCATATATAAACGGCGGGGAGAACTTGAGCCACAAGTAAGTATCCACCAAGAAACACGGGAAGGCGGAGAAGAGCTTAACCAGTTTGCTGATTTCATAGTGACTGTACAGTATCTGTGTTTGGAGTTTGAGTAAGTTACATGGATGAGAAACTCAAAAAATATCTCTGGCTTGGGATGTCCCTGACACAGAGGCAACCACAGAATGGAAAATTTGTTGTACTTCTTCCAATAGTCTTACATAAATATTTCCTGGTCACCCTCAGAGAGAGGACACTGATCTAGGCAGTGCTAAGTTTTGATCCAGTGCAACAGTTTTTTATGTTCTTATTTTGTATTTTAAGGACCAGAAGGGAATTAGCAGGAAACATTTATTTTGTTCACTTTTACAGAAAAAAGGAAAATATTTTCTCACTAATTTAATTTTTATTAATAACTATGCTGATCCCCTAGGAAATTTTTTTTTAAAAGTGTTTTGTNTTGGAGAGCTAGATGATGCCAAAATCATTGATGGGTTGACAGGAGAAAAAGCCATATATAAACGGCGGGGAGAACTTGAGCCACAAGTAAGTATCCACCAAGAAACAGGGGAAGGCGGAGAAGAGCTTAACCAGTTTGCTGATTTCATAGTGGCTGTACAGTATCTGTGTTTGGAGTTTGAATAAGTTACATGGATGAGAAACTCAAAAAATATCTCTGGCTTGGGATGTCCCTGACACAGAGGCAACCACAGAATGGAAAATTTGTTGTACTTCTTCCAATAGTCTTACATAAATATTTCCTGGTCACCCTCAGAGAGAGGACACTGATCTAGGCAGTGCTAAGTTTTGATCCAGTGCAACAGTTTTTTATGTTCTTATTTTGTATTTTAAGGACCAGAAGGGAATTAGCAGGAAACATTTATTTTGTTCACTTTTACAGAAAAAAGGAAAATATTTTCTCACTAATTTAATTTTTATTAATAACTATGCTGATCCCCTAGGAAATTAAAAAAAAAAAGTGTTTTGCGAATGCGTTTTCCTTATTGTATGGAATTCAAATAATTTCAACTTCCACAGCTACTTGGATTTACAAGAATAAAAATTATGATGGAAAAAAAAAATGTGTAAGGAAAAACCATTAAGATATGATAAAGTTGACTGTCCTACGGCCAGATTCAGCCATTCCTTGGAAGGCATTAGAGTTAGACCTATGTGAGTCAGCAACAGAGAAACCACTTGAATCAGACCAACTAAACCTGGCCAAAACTAGTGAGGTTAGTCCATAGTACTTAACAGTAATACTTAATGACAGATTGCAATTTCTAAGTACACTAAGTTTGCTTTTTTTTTTTTTTAATAGCTGAGTACAGCATCTTTTTTGCATGTCAGCTACCCACATGTGATAAATCCCTGGTATTATTTTTTATGCTATTTGGTCCTTATGTTGCTTTGAATGATTTACGGAATTCGGCACTGTCTGTGTGAAAGATCAGTAAGGGAAAAGCGATTGAATCCTCAATTCTCATTTGTTTCAAAATGTGTTTACTCAATGTATTGGTTTTAAGGCTTTGTAAAAATAATTCCATTAGGAAGAAAAGGACACCTTTAAGTGTGTGCATGGAAACCAAAATAAATGTGGGATTTAATGGGCCTTCTCTTCTTTTGTTTCTGGGAGGGCAGGGATGCCACAGTCTATTAAAAGAATAATTAAAAGAATAAAGTACATAAATCCTTTACATGTAAAAGGAACATTTTAGCTACTTGTTTATATTGTGACTGGGTTTTTGTCAGATGATCTTTAATAGCCTCATACTTGAATCCCGACACATCTCATTGCATGCTAAATAAAACACCTCCCTTGAATGTATTGTGCCAAAAATTGTTAGAACAGATGGGATTTGTTTTCAGGAAAGAAATAATGGTTTCAGCATTAGAATGAAGATGGAACTAGTAGTTAATCAGAACAAGATTTCAAACATTTTTGGAATGTTATTAACCTCAGCAGACAAGTTTTTACAGTCATATACAGTCCCTGTTAGCACTGCATGCCAAGGAAAAGCATTTCCATTATGAGCCTTGGCAGAAAGAGCAAATTTGAGTGTTTCTTCACTGAAATTAAAAGTTAAGAATCAAAGCTGAAACAGAAAAAGTATTTTCCTGACAAGCCTGTGTGGAATTTTTGGAGGCATTTTGTTTCCAGTCATTGAAGGTAAGAGAAAAGAATGAATTGAGTTATCTTTCAAAGAACTGGTTTGAAATAGAAAAGTCATTAGGTTCTTTTTTTCTTGAAAAAAAACCCCAACAAAACTAAAAAACGTTTGCTGGATAAAATTTTCTTGATTTGCAAAGCACGTTGGGTTCCCTTTCTGAAATGGTTTATCCTTACTGATGTTCAGCTTTCCCATTTCTACTGGGTTTTGTTGTGCTGTGTTTCTCTGTCAGCCGGGGAGCCCCCAGCAGAAGGCCAAGCGCCTGCGCCTGGTGGTGGATGTCTCCGGCAGCATGTACCGCTTCAACGGGGTGGATGGGCGGCTGGAACGCTCCATGGAGGCCGTCTGCATGGTCATGGAGGCTTTTGAGAATTATGAGCACAAATTCAAGGTAATGGCAGCTGGGCTAGGAGATCTGTGGTTATTGCACAGGCTGTGTGGAGCGGTGGAAAAAGTGTTTCAGCAGTCAGTCTAGCCAAAGAATATTATTAATTCCCACAAGAAAATAAAGGCATTAATCTATTTCTAGCAACCTGAAAAATAATACTAGTGAAAGGATAAGAAACATTACACATTTCAGCGGGGGAGTATTCAATCTAGGACTTTGATTTAGTGAGATTTGCTGGGTTTTTTTCAGGTTTTATCTGTTCCTTTGAGCAGAAACACTTAAGCCTACAGGACACAAGTAAATATGAGCTTCAGGACATGCAGAGATACCACATCCTTCCATCTGCCCAGAGTGCATGCAGAAGTACTTGGTCATGGGAAGAGACCAGACTTCTTTGTCACTTCTCTCTCCTAGCTAACTGAAAGCAAGAAAATAATTTCTTGTACTGAAGCATCCTAGATTCCAAATGTTATGTAATGGTATCCTGCAAATGAAATGTAAATAAATGTAACACTCTTTTTGTCTCAGGAAGCCTAGACAAGGTCTAGGCTGTGTTTCTTTAGCTGTAAAGAAGACAAGAATGGCAGTCTCCACTTAATTCTGGGCATACCCTGTGTTTAGTGGAAGAATAGAAATGTCCGCTACCTTTGCTGAAGAGCATATCAAAGATAAGAATTAAAATACATCTGAACGAAATGTAAAATCTCCTAAACAAAGTTAATGGAAACTTAATCTAGATCAATTCAGTCAGGTCTGTTTCACCTTTCTCCTCCAACAACATAATTCTATAGGTTTCTGTTATTCCGTAGAATCTCATGTACAAAATCAGGCATGTCTTTTAGAATGTCTTCTAAAGTATAATCATGAACACTTCTATTTTTCACGAGAAAAGTCTATAAAAGGAGACAGGCATTATGTTTTTAGGCTATTTTCCTTAGAAAACAAGGCATGTTCTACCATCTTCTTTGGCAGTAATGCTTTCTTGCCCTCAAACTTTCTTAAATGGAGCATGTTGCAAAATTTCAAACAAATTTGAAACTATGGTTTTGTTCCCAAGGTCACTACATTCCTTAAAACGCAGTGAAAATAGGCTGGATAGAGAGTGATGCTGTGTAATCCTGTTGGAGGAAAGTGCTGTAACCATAAACTTACACCTTAGCCGAGAGAAGCCATGTGGGAACTCAAATGTAATTTTAAAAATAACTGGAAATCAGGGCTTTATTGGTTCAGCTGCTCATATATATCCTGCTCACTGATAATAGAAAAGTTAAGGACAAATATTTACAGTGACAGTGTAATTATGCAGCACAATTTGTGTGGCTTGGTAAATCAGGCATATCTGAGCAACACAGGTATTAGTATGGGAAAATGCAGGATCATCCACACAGTAAACTAGTGGGCACAAGGATAAATATCGTATACTGTGGTGCAGTCGACATGGTTTTGTAAAGGGAAGTTAGGTATCTATGTATGTGACAAGCAAGGTTGGTTGGTAGAGTCTCCTCAGCCAAAAGCAATTGACAAAGTCACTCGCCAGAGGCTTGTGAAGAAATGGTAGAATTTGGGGGATAAAAGGGAAACCCTTTAGATAAACAAAATACTGCTAAAAATATAAGAAACTGACTCAGTGGTCATTTTTTAGAGGGTCAGTGGTGGAGCTGTGGTGGGATCTGTGCCAGAGTCCATGCTGTTTTGTTGTTCTGTATATTCATAAGTGATCTTTTAAAGGGGATGAATAGTGAAGTGAGAAAAAGTTGCTAATTTTATAAAGTTATTTGGGAAAATAAAAAGGGAAATCCAGCTGCAAGAAGTTGGAGAAAGACCTGGCCATAAATGGTGACTGGAAAATAAAATGGTAGGTGGTGTTTAGTGCTTTTAGATGTAAAGTGCTGCAGGTGGAAGAAAAGAATTTTGATTTTAAATACACAGTGAGAAAGTCTCCGCTTTCTATTAGTCCTCACTCCCAGCTATAAACTGGTGCCCAACAAAGATGTCTTGTAATTATGTTGTGTGGTTCTTTGAATCCTCAGTTCTCACCAGCTGTCAAAAAAGCTAATTGACTGTTCTAAACTATTAGCAAAAGAAGAGAGAAGAAAGGAGAATGCATGAGAATGTTGCTGTAAACATCCATAGTGCATTCACATTAGGAGTAATGTGTGCGATTTTGCTTCCCTATCTCACAAAAGCTCTTGTAGAGCTGAAAAAGAAGAGAGGGTGACAAAGGTTGCAAAGTGTATGGAAGTGTCCCCATACAAGAAATGGCTAAGTAACTAAGCAAGAACTGCTCAGTTTGGAGGAGATAAAAATCAAGGAGCTGATAAAATCTTGACTACTCCAGAAAGGGTGATCAGGGGAGAGTTGTTCATTCTGTTCTACTACAGCCATTCTGCTCTTGTTTTGAACAGTAGATTACGTTACATTCACACAGCTGAGGATAGTGGCTTAGAAAGTGGTGACACTGGAGAAAGATGTTAACACGGTGGCAGATAACCACCTGTCCTTACTCCCAGGGCAGCTCTGAAGCTGAGAGCCCAGAACCCTCAGGTGCATGGTAAAGGAATGACATGTAGAACTAGACATGCAGCCAGCACACTGTGGGGAATTAGTTAAGATCCTTACAAACTCTCCTCGGTTCTATGATTTTAAAATGTATGGGTCAGGCTTCAGAGAGTAAGAGAGACAGTGATTCTTTTAAAATATCACTGACTCCATTCTGTACAACTCTTGTACAACACTTTGCAAGATGCTGCTGATTTTTCTCAGGGCAAAGCTGAAGGTTTGGTATGTCTACAAAAATAGCATCCATTTCTCGTATCTAAGATAGGAACCATTTGAAAAAGATAGAACAACACACAACTGTATAGTGTGCAATGAAAAATCTGCAGTTTATCACTTTTTTCTTTCTTTCTTTTCCTTATCCTCTTCTTACCTGGTTTTATAAAAAGAGACTTTTTTGGCCTTCAGATATGCCTGCTGTTATATGTTCCTGTTGTAGCTCCATCTGCACGGCTCACAACAACATATGCTGCAAATTTGAGGGATATCTTGTACAACATGTGTTTAACCAAGGGGATCATCTCGCTTGTTGAGCAAAGGGGATTTACATAGTAAAGTTCTCTTCAGCCATCTAACTGCACTGCAGACTTTGGAAAGCAATTCCTGGATTTTGCTCAGGATGACTTTTCTGTTGGTGCTTCTCTGCTAAATACAGTTGTGAATTAATCAGATGGGCATTTTCTTGGCTGTTTTATCCTACCCAGCTGAGAATTCCCCATGAGCGGTACCCCTTGGTATCAGGGATGATGTTGATTGTCTGATGATCTTAACAGCACTGAGTGAAAGTAGAAAATACTTTCTTCTTGGCTTCTTGTACAGAAGAGCTGAGTATTGGGTATGTGACTGCACTACGCAGGTAATGAAATTACTTTTAATAAAGTCAGACGAGTGCAGCAGGTATTTTTCAACCTTTTATGCTCATGTGGGACATCATCCCTACTTCCATTTCCCGTAAGTGCAGGCAGTGAATCATTCCTTGTCAAGGGGAAAAGAGGAGGCCCATTTTCTGAACATCCCATTTTAGGTGCCAATTGTTTGAAAATGCACAGAAGGGCAGTTTTTTCTCTTTTTATCTGAGGTAGTACTATGTCTGTCACAAACTGTATGGTTTTATATCATCCCCGATTACTGTGATTTGCTCACATGATGGCAGATTGAGGAGGTATGTCCAGTAAATTATCCAACAGCAATTTTATGAAGCCTTAAAAATATTGTGACTCAGTAAATAGCATATTATGTAACTGGTGGGAAAAGTCTGAATTGTTATTTATAGCTATATTAAAGGGATAGTGCAGATTTTATATGCCTCTTTTAGCATTTTGTGTTTGTAAAATTTACTGTGGAGGCAGCACTGCTAATTCAAGAAAAGAAGTGGTCCACATGTTTGGCAGAATAGTTTCTTTTAAATAATAAACAAAAGGTTTGAAATAAATTCAGAAAAATAGAATGTTCAGTGCTGTCCAAAGAAGAGACAAATTTATAACGATCTAGCCCTCCAGCAGAGTCTAATTCACATTGCCTTTTACATTCAGCACACATCTTCTTTCAGCTTTTTAAACGCCTTCAGAAATTAAACCTTTTGGCATGGCAGCTGTGGAAGACAAAGTCTTCCATTTTACCCATTTTAGGCAGCAGCAACCATCCATTCAGAGCAAAATGTGACAGTGGAACAGAGATTGTTTTAACCTTTCCCTATGGAAAGAAACCAACAACAAAATGATGCTATTTCAAGATACATGTTTACATGTTGTGTACCCTGAATAGACCAGTCCTTGTCTCAGTGTACCTGAGGCTACTGGAAAACAAGTTCCTGTGTACCACAATAATATTTTTTCAATTAAGCTGCACTATGACAAATGTATTTTTCTGCTGGATTTGTCCTGAGAGCCTTTGCTTGCTATTTTGTAAAACAAAACCAAGTAAGATGGTATCACAGCTTTTCTCCCACTTGTAACTCCATCCACTTAAATCCTCCTTAGGGAATTTATTGGAAAAAAGCATCAGGTTGGATCCTTGCTTTTCAAAGGCCTTTTTTCTGTGCTCATCTTTAGCTACTGCGAAGGAAGGAAGCTGATTTTGATGAAGTCTGCATGTGGCTGCATGTGTTGGGGTTCCCACTTGACCAGGACTGTGGAGCTGTCTGCATCTTTTCCTTACAATAAGTGCACCAAGATAACATGAAATCACTAAGGGTTCATTTACTAGAACACAAATCAGGAGGAGATATTTTACTGCAAGAAAGAGAGATTTTAATTCTTTGCCATTTCAGAATGAGCTTCTTTGCTCCAATTTTACTCCTCTCCCAAATTCCATTTTCCTACATTGTGACAAATTCCATACATTCCGCTGGGCAAACACCTCCCTTCTGTCAACTCTTGCTGTGAACCTTCTCCCATCCCCCCTGCCAGGGAGGGTCTCCCAGCCTGCAGTCTTATATTGACTTAAGTCAATCCAAGTCAGTGCAGCTACATTCCCTTGCTGTGAACTCATCCAGCCTCACAGTCTGGGGAGCTGAGCTTTCCAAAAACAAACTCATACTCATTAGATTTTGGCTACTCCTGGTCCTTTACTTGACTTCCAGAGGGATCAGAGGACCATGAGGACCAGCGCAAGAAGGCTGTTGGCCACAGCTCTTCCCTTCCACAGCACAGCAGGATCTCACTCTGTTTTCAAGAGCCCCTACTTGACCCAGAATGCAGCAGTCAGGATGAATCAAGCAGCCACTTCTTCCCTGCTGCCTCACCAAACGTTTTTAAATCACAAATAGCATAGTAAGCTGTCAGCAAAGAAACAAGGAAACTGATAACATCTGTTAAAGATAAGCACACGTATCGGGTGCATGCATGGGCACACACAAGGAATAATAAGCAGCTCTCTGAGCAGGGAGCAGACAGGACATGATGTTCCCGGGTGGAGGCCTTTCTGTGCCTGCAATAGTTTGCTCAGATCATTTCAGCCTCACCTTGCCTGTACCGAGGTTGTCTGTTCCTGCCTTGAGCAAGAATGTGGAGGGGGCCCTACTGTAGGGTCAACATCTAGTGTTTCATCAAGGAGATGCAGCAGTTCCCCTCACCTAGGCTGTCACACTGACTTTAAACTCAGATTGTTTGAGGTGAAATCTTGGTCTCTTACTGGTGTATGTCAAGAACCACAATGATATTCCCAAACAGCAGAGTTTGGCCTATTCCCATGAACTAAGTGTGGCTGAGATGACATGAGGACACCCAGTGGGAGATGTCCAGGAAGCCAGGAAGGAGCCTTCTATGAAAGGATGAGACTTTTTTACAGAGGAGAATGGCAGCATTTTGCTTTACATAGTTAAGTCGTTGATTTAAAAGTGATACGGAACACAAAACTACTCAGCAGAGGACGTGCAAGGTTTCATAATTAAGAGCCTACCCTGAAGATGTGTGGGCATTTCTGACGTTGCATAAGAACCACGAGCGCTGTATATTTTCTGCTCCATTAAACCTCTGCTTTATTTAGTTCTTCTGATTTGAATAGTCTCTAATTTTTAAAACAATAGTCATGCACACATTCCCTGTGTGTGGTTCAGGTTTTATTAAACATAATTTATTCCTGTTTTATTTAGGAAGTATGCTAAATGTAACCTCAGCATTATTCTCAAAATTTATGTATTTTCCATGTTTTTCATTTGCCATGTCTTCATATCCATCAAGAAAGAGAGAGTCTGAAGCATTACTGATGACAAGAAATAGGTTTTGAAGAGAAAGCATTTGGTAGACTGAAAGCTTTACATGAGGCTGGGTAGCAAATATTAGACATGTAAGAGCTGAGGAGAGCAGAAATGGGAAAAGCCAACAGAGCAGAAAGAAATGGGATTGTGTGGGGACTAGATTATATAAAGATTTCGTAGGGGAAGGAAGTCTGGTTTACGTGGGGCTGTCATAAAATTGTCTGACCTTGGGTGAAATAATCTACAGTATGTGGCACGTTTGTTCTTTTACAGAGGGAGGTGTCACCTTTAAAAGTGTTGTTCCAGCTGCTCTAGCTTTCTTTTGATATATTTTTAAGCAAATTAGTGATGTGGAAACAAAAAGAGCTTTGTCTGTAAAAAATGCCATTTCTCCACTCTCTAGAACCTGACTTATACCAAATAAAGTGTCTTTCAATAGGAAAGAAAAGACAGAAAAACTCTGATGAATAGACATGCCTTGTACCAAATGATTATGTGGGAATTAGAGATGGTGAACCCAGCAGGAACCTGTAACAGTACTTGATAAAAAAGAAAACAGAAAGGTAAAATACTGCATCAGGGCTCCCTGTCAACTAAAGGCAGGTCTGTGCCAGCTAGGCAGGGGGAAATTCAGGCGTGTTCATGCTGAGGAATTGCCAGCTCAGGTCTCCTTGGGCTCGGATTCTCTACACTGTGCTCTCTTGCTTGGTATACACAGCTCTTAAATCCATTTTTGTCCTGCTCATGAATTCTCCCTGGGGTGACTACCACATCCACAACACAAAGGGCAGGTCAGGACCTTGCCATAACTCAGCTTGTCTTGGTTTTCATGTTACAACAATGAAGCTCTCACATAAAACAGAGACCTTCGCAATATTGCATTTGTTCAACAGGATATTTGAACTGTTGCGGTTCTACGTGTCAGTTTTGCAGCATCTTTCACAGGAGAATGATGTTCACACCATCTCCTTTGAAAGCATACAGAGGCTCTTGGAATTTGCTTCTGCACGTATTTTCAGCAATGGCTTTGATCTGTTATGCGCAAAAATAAGGAGTGCTGATTTTCCAAAAAGGGGACTTGTAATGCTTTCTATTTTTTCAGAGCAGAATGAGGTCACCAAAAAGATTCATCAAACATAGGAGCTACTCTCAAACAATGTGTTTCTTGTTTGTCAGACTCAAGAGGATGAAAATTGCTGCTTTAAAATAAATACGTGGACAATGTGAGAGGGCAAGGTCTTGATCTTACACATCACTGCTCTGCAGTTGGTGGGATGATGTGAAAAACAGACCATGGAAATAAGGAGCTGTTCCTTAATTTCATTATTTAGCAATTCTTTCCTGTGTTTTCATGTCAGTAAGAAATTGCAAGTAGTTCCCTTAAGCAGCTCATAAACAGAAACAGGGAACAGTACTTCGGGTTTTTTGTTGAGAATTGCAGATTGCCTTTGATCTGTCTTACGTCACTGTGAGCCAAGGGCCATTCGTGACTAACAGGTGACTGATGATGTTTCTTTCTTGTAGTACGACATTGTTGGACATTCAGGAGATGGCTTCAACATCGCCTTGGTTGGGAGCGACAAAGTTCCCAAGAACAATAAGCAAAGATTAGAGATTCTTAAGGTAAATCTTACTGATCAGTGATGCTGGGTAATTAAGGAATTTATGACAGCAAAGATAAAACTGTAGGTGAGTCTCACAGAATGCAAAACATGAGGATAGTAAAATAAAAGAAAGACAAGAAAGCAAAATCTGCGTATTTGCATAAAATTGAAACAGGACATTTCGGAGACATGGCAGAAAACAAATTGTGCGAAAGTAGTAGAAGCTGGGTGTGCCTTATTCTGGACTGCTGTGCCATGAATGTGTCATTTTGACTACCTGTCAAAAGATAGGGGAAGTTCCAAAAATTATACAGTGATATAGACAACTCTGCCCAAAATTATACAGTGATATAGACAACTCTGCCCAAATCATGTGACATTATTAGTGCTCAAGTGACTAATTCAAAACTGTAGAGGGATCCCAGGTCAGTGACTTAGCCTGACACCTTCAAGAAGTAATGCATCACAGTAGCATTGGGAAAATGTGTCAGTGCTAAACTGGAAATATGTTAAATCACAATGGCAAAGCAGGTGTATTCACCGAAATTTTTCTATAGTAGGATGAAGAAAAATTGAGTATATTGTAGGATTTACTTGGTTGGCAGCCTGATGGGCTAGAAGCATGTGTGTGAGCTTCCTTCAAAACCTATTTTTCAAAGGTTGAGGGTTAGTTCAATTAGAACGACTTCATTTAGGAACATCTAAAATTCTTTGCCTTCTTAATTAAGAAGACAGCAGCTTATCAGTGAATATGGTGTATTTATTTTGTAACAGCTCAAACAAAATGTTTTATCTTTTTTAAATGTGACTGCCACTGTCAGGAATCAGATATTTGATAATAACTGAGACACTGCTAGTACGTGGAAGGCCAGTGCAAATTATGAATAGGCAGGAGCTGTTCATAGCATTAGGAAACTAAGCCCTGTTTTCTTCCTTAAATACATAGGAATGTAGCTACTCAAACTGCAGCTGACCAAAGTATTTCACCTTCCCTAAGGCCCAGTCTAATTACGTCCCTGTGCGGGTTCTGATTGTTTGACCAACTGTGTTTTTAAGGCATGCTGCCTGTCTTAAAATATGATATATTATGTACAAAAAGGTGCACCTTCTGTTGTATCTGGAGCACTGTCTGCATTTCTGATGAATCCCCTAATACAGCAGTACTGAATATTTACTCCCTCCTGTGCTAGCTCAAATGAATGCTTGTTCCTAAAGTCATCTTACGTGTTTCCACGCGGTTATGCTGTGCACACAGACCATGCATGCCCATGCTCAGTTCTGCATGAGTGGAGACCACACCTTGGAAGGGACAGAACATGCCATTCGGGAAATCGCCAAGGAGGAGGCTGACGAGTATTTCGTTATCGTCTTAAGTGACGCAAATCTCGAGCGATACGGAATTCAGCCATCGCGGTTTGCACAGGTGTTGACCACCAATACTCAAGTCAATGCTTTCGCCATATTTATAGGATCCTTGGGAGACCAGGCAGATAGGTAAGTGTGTTTGGTTTATGCCTAGTACTGTTTGCTTTCATTCAGCATAAATCTAAACTATGCTTTTATTGCAGTGAGTTGCCCATGCTGTTGTTCTGCACTGAGGTTTTGGTCATAGTATCATAAAATCATGGAATGGTTTGAGTTGGAAGGGACCTTTAAATATCGTCTATTCCAACCCTCCTGCCATGAGTAGGGATGTCTTTCACTAGCTCATATTGTTCAGAGCCCCATCCAACTCAGCTTTGAACACTTCCAAAGATACAGCATCCACAGCTTCTCTGGATGACCTGTGCCAGTGCATCATCACTCTCACTGTAAAAATTTCTTCCGTATCTCCAGTCTAAATCTGCCCTCTTCCAGTTTAAAACTGCTACACCTTATCCTATCATTACAGGCCACAGTAAAAACTCTCCCTATGTCCTTATGAGCCCCCTGTATTTATTGAAAGGCCTCAGTAAGGTCTCCCTGCATTTTCTTCTCCAAGCTGAACAACCCCAGCTCTCTCAGCCTGTCTTCATAGCAGAGGTGCTCCATCCAGCTGACCATTTTTTGCGTCCCTCCTCTGGACCCACTCCAACAGGTCCATGTCCTTCCTGTGCTGAGAACCCCAGAGCTGCACCCAGTGCTCTGGGTGGGGTCTCACCAGAGTGGAGTAGAGGGGCAGAATCACCTCACTCTCCCTGCTGGCTGCACTGCCTTTGATGGAAGAAAGCCAAGGTACAGTTGGCTGTCTGGGCTGCAAGTGCACATTGACCGGTCATGTCCAAGTTTTCACTCATCTTTTTTTCACTGTTATTATTAGTAATGTGCTGGCGAGAAGCTGTATCTCCTGAGTTGTGTCAGGGAGGAGACTGGCTTGTGGGTCCTGCAGACATCCCTTATAGCCAGCAAGTTCAGAGCATCCTGTGCATCCCAAGGGAGCAGCTGAAGCCATCCTCCTGCTGAAGGATGTGTGCTATACCCTTATGTAGTGTCACTGTGTAATCATAACAGAGATGTGGTGCCTTTGTTACTGCCCTGTATATGGTTCCAATGTGTGTAGGCCTAAGAAAAGAGAATGAAACAAAAGAAGCTGTAGTTTAATGGTCTTCAAAACAGCCAAAAATTTGTCTCAGACAAATTTCCCCTTGTGTTAGAGACATAAATTCTTTGGAGTGTCTGAGACAATATGCGTGGGTTTAGTTCTGCTATATAATTTCACTTTAAAATGTTTGGGCACAAGGGGAAAAAAAAGAAATTCTGTCCCAGGTGTTCTTTCAGGTTCCACATCCGCTGAGGAGCAGTACCTGCAGCGAAAAGCTGGCATAGCCACAAATATCAGCAGTGCCTTTTCTGTTTCTGTTTGAGTCTTCAGCTAGAGAAGAATGAGAGAAATCAGAAAGGGAGTTGGCTCTCAGTAGATAATTTTAAGCAGTAAATGGTTGAAAGATACAGCTACACAGCTACACAGTAACTTGTGGCTACAGGTCTGTACATCAGAGCTATGTTATTCATCAGAACATAATCCATTCTGAAAGATTATAATTACAAAAAGTCTGTTTACTTTTGATAGGAATTAAAAAAAAAAAGGAAAGAATATTTGACCATATCCTGCTGTGTAAGAGAAGATCTTATAATGACCTTGGCTGTTGGGTATGGGAAATGCACACAATGCTGTCACTGAAATGCATTTCAGTGTATGTGGAAGTGCAGAATTAGACAAAGCCTTCCTGTAACTGCTGTGGGGGAAGGAGAAGGGAATTCTCTGCTGCAGCTTTTTTTAAAACTAATTTTAAAAGTGAGGGTTTAATTAACATTGAAAGAATAGTAAAAAGAGTAATCTCATTTAAAAAGCAGAGAAAAAATAAATCCCCAGCCTGCTAATTGGATATGAGGAAGACAGCACACGTTACATGTCTAGTTTAACTTTTAAGGGTAGGTTAAGCTGTGAATAAAAATGTGTCAGGTTAATACTGGCAGAAAAATACATTTCCATGCAATCTGCAGCAATGTCAAAGAAGAAATACAAAGAGCGCAGTTAAAATCATTGGATTTGTTGAACTGAAAGACCTGGGAGTTCATGGTAGTCAGTTTAGGATAAGTATCTTCATTTCCAGTATAAATCTGTAGCTGCCCTCAGCAAACCAATTGTGGTGACACCTCATGGGTACCTTGATCAAAATGGAGTTCTGGCATGTCAGAAAGAAACACGGATAGAAATCTCTGGAAACCCTCTTGTTTGTGTTGCTGAAAAGAACTCTGTTCCCTAGCTGCTCTCAGTGTTTTCTCCTTCTGTTGCTTTCCCAAACCTTTAATTGCATGGTGACAACAATGTGAACAGCATGGATTGGGAAGATACTCAAGAGGAATCCTGTCTTGTGGTAGGGAAGATAATATGAGATGGTAATTGTGTCTTGTCCCTCATCCTGCTCCTTAGGCTGCAGAGGACGCTGCCAGCAGGTCGGTCTTTTATTGCCATGGATACCAAAGAGATCCCTCAGATTTTGCAGCAGATCTTCACATCTACCATGTTGTCAAGTGCCTAAGCATCACTGATGTCACAGGGTGTGAACTCAAAGAGGAAACCCACTCCTGCTGGAGGTACAAACCCTAAAACTGAGGATAAACACAATTATTGATAAAATACATACTCTCCTCTAATCAGCCAAGCAACCATAATCTATATGACAGCCAGGCTGTAAATTTTCCCCCAAAATCTCTCAAGTGACTTAGCACATTCAAAGAACTGCATCAGGGCAGAGGATGGCAACAGAATGAATGTTTTTCCAGAGGGACAGACGAACAAAGGACAGTTTGTGATCATTCCTCTGCCTGCCATGTTGCCAGCGCTAGCGAATCATCTCACCCTGTTTCATTAAACACGGTTCACTGGGATTTGCTAATCCTGTGCAAGGCAGATCCAGGCAATCTGTGTCAGTGTTTCGTGTGCGTATGTTTGAATGGGTGGTTAACTCCATCTCTGATTTAAACAGGATTGCTCTTGCCAGGCAGGAAATCCTTCCTTCCTCTCCTGTTGCTTTCTTGTCTTGTTGGGCATCGGGGCTTCACCCTGACTCTGGGAACAATGGAGCAGTTTGGAAATGCTGACCCTCACATGTAAACAGTCCTTATCTGATCAGGCACAGTGCTCCGAGTTGTCAGATCTGGAGAAAGTGGCTGTTAAGAACTAAAACAGCACAAAAATAGGTTGGTTCAGTTCTGCCTATGAAAAGTAAGGGGAAAGGGTCAAAACACTCTTAAGAACCCAAGAGGCAGCGTTTCCAAGGAGGGAATTCCTGCCATGTCTCCATTGCACGATCAATGATGCTGCACCCACTGCACTGTTACACAGAATCCCTGGGATGGCCTCAGCACATGGGGGTAACTCTTCAGTCAGGAGTCAGAAAGGTTACTAGTGCTTTCCTAGAGCTCATTCATGGTCTGTTTTTCTTGGGTCATTTGAAGGTGAAACTGGAGGAGAGATTTAGGCATGAAAAAATAAGTTATTTTTTATAAAGGAAGAGGAAAGAGTATTTTAGCAAGAGATCTGTGTTAGAGTGTATTTAATATCCAAGTTAGCGATAAAGACTTATTTTATGATTCAGTCAGTTGGTGTTTGGCTTGTCCCGTGAGGCGATAATTCCTCTTTATCTACTAAAGAAGAGATATTTTGTAGTTCTTTGGGAACAGTGGAATAGTCGATGCATTGAATGTATGATTTAATTAAGCTGGTGCGGGGGATGTGCATCATCACTGATATTCTGATATTAATTAGAGAGTAACTGAATAGAAGAACATTCAGGAAGAGTGCTTATAGAAATCTGAAGGAGGAATTGCAATTGTTTTATTATTTCTCTTAGTCCTGCAGTTGATCAAGCTGCACCTTGAGCAGTATCTTTGGAAGGGAGGAGGCAGATTAATTTGGTCTCATTAAACACAACCATTGTTGCATTAAAGGGTCCAGCTTATGGTGGACCATGGTGGTTCCATGGTGGTCATTCTTTACTTCATCAGTCCTGCAGCAAAAATCTTTACCAGAGCATCAAAAATGTCCCCTTTAGGATGAGTTTCGAAGTCTGGTCAGCTTTCAAACTCTTTATGACAAGAGGGGACGGAAGACATTTTTCAAAGTCTTGTTAGCATTGTTATGATAACTATATGTGTGAAAACAAAGAGATTGAAGATGCAGTTCCTGTTTGGAGAGAAAGGAATTGGGAGGAGAAGGTTCAGAAGGTTATCCTTGGTTGGGACAAATGCACGTGTACGAACGTATACACAGATGTTGCTACTAAGAGAAAATACACTTCAAAATAAAAATATCTTAGTCCTGTAAACATATGATGAGATACTAAATGCAATAAAGAATTCATATATTAACACGGCTGTTACTAAATGTGTGTTTACATGGAAATTCCTTCAGCGTGTCTGCCTTTATTGCCAGCAGTCCTGAAAAAAAGCATCTTTTTCTTGCAGTTAATTAGCACATGCACTTTCTACATGACTTGAGTGGATAAACTTTCTCACCTCAGATTTACATGCAGTAAAATACTGCTATCTTTATCATTAAAAAATTAGTGGTCTTTAAGTGAAAAACTGTGATAAATCCAGTTTTTAATCTTTTGTTTGATTATGTCTCTAAATTATACTTCATGTCTAAGTATCATTTACAGTTACCTTTCATTACAGTTAACATCATTTACCGTTAACCTTTCTGCAGGGTTTGGTTGTATTCTTTGTTTCCAGAGATGTCTGTTGTGTTTCAGTTCATGTTCCTTGGGCCCATAGGATACAGCGATGTCCAGGGCCAGGCCTGGCCATGAGGGTGGGTGTGAGGGGGGTAGAAATTCTAAACCTGTCCTCTTTCAGTTTAATGCCATTCCTCCTTGTTCTATCGCTACATGCCCTGTAAAAAGGCCCTCTCCAGCTCTGCTGAGCCCCCTTTAGGTACTGGAAGGTGCTGTAAGGTCTCCCTGGATGCTTCTCTTCCCCAGGCTGAACAACCCCAGCTCTCTCAGCCTGTCTTCAGAGGAGAGGCGCTCCAGCCCTCTGACCATCCCTGTGTCCCTCCTGTGGACTCACTCCCACAGGTCCGTGTCCTTACTGTGCTGGGGCCCAGAGCTGGATGCAGCACTGCAGGTGGGGTCTGTCAGCAGTGGAGGAGAGAAGGTACTTCAGTAGATTTTGAGAGAAAGGGAGAAGAAATGAGTGAACCTTTTTTAAAATTTTCAGTTCAGAAGGAAAGGATTTGGGTTTTGGCTTTAATAACATTTCATTGCAGAGCATATTTGACCTGACAGCGTCTCTCTGAATTATAAAAATTCAGGGTAAAATTCTCCCCAGGCCATACATCTCTCACCTGCTTTAATGCCCATTGCTACCCCAGAGAAATCAAAGCAGCAACTGTGCTTTTCCCTGTCTCACCAGGACTTGCAGTGTTATTTCACCACTCAAATATTCAGCAAACACTTCTCTTTCATGTTCCTGGGACTTGCAGGGGTTCTTAATAGGCATTTATTTTTAATTAGTGGAATGCTTAGGAGTAACATGTCTTTGTGTGGCTAACAGCAGCACCAGTGGCTGCTCTCCTTGCAATGCAGGCACCAGCTTTGTGTGTCACTCATCCCCTCTGAAAGCGTCTTAAGGTATTTTTCATCTCTTCTCACAGTTTAATAAAGCACTTTCACACTCATCAGTTTTTATGGAAAGACCCTGTTTTGGTGAATGAATAGAGCTGCCAGTTGGAGCAGGGCCTGACTTATCACTACTGCTTTAATAGCATTAGTCACATCGGCAGTAGTGATTTTAATTACCTCTTGTAGTGCAGATTTTGGTCTAATTCTGTTTCTGTATGTAATGTGTTCATACCCACTAGCCAGTTAGTAACACTACGTAGTCATTTAGGATTATTGTTTAACTTTGGTGCAAAAATAAAAACAAGAACAAAAAGAAACCAGAAAGTCCAGGCAGATGAGATTTCAATCAGAGCAAATGCAGGTGATCTCTCACTCAGGAATGTGAGATTGTTTACAACAATTTGTAGCAAACAAATTTCCCACAAAAAAATAGCTTGCAAAGCAAACTGTTCAGCTGAAGGATTTCCTCTTCTAGGAGACAGGCTTTACACCACCAAAATAAACAGGTAAGTAATTGCCTAATTCAGAAGTGGTTTTGGTTTTGAGATTGCTGTGTCAATGTGAGCAGCACTGTCACTGAATAAAGTCAACTACATTTTCTGGGAAATAAAGTGTATGTGGGAAGATTGCAGAAGAGATTTGACATTCTTCAGGATGAAGGTGATGGGTATTTTTTCAAAGACAGGGACAAAATTATAAAATTTGAATAACTTCATTTTCATGACCGCCTATTCTCCACCTTTTGACAAGACATTTAAGCATATGACAATCTATTTTTAAAAAACAGATACCTTTAACATTACTCACAACATCCTTAGTCTGAACATCTGGTGTGACTGCACGTAGAAAAATTCTGTGTATCAGAACACAGATCTACTACTACACTTGTAGTGAGACCCTAGTCAAGAAAAACCTCATTGCAGTAAATATACTGAAAGTTGGAAATATAAAAAATAAAAATCTCAGATATTGACCCTGGTTTTTCCAGCCATCACATAGTTTTTTCTGTAGACAGGCTGAGCTGTGCAAATCCAGGAAGGGCTGGAAACTCGACCCAGACCCTGGTTGCCTGAGGCTGTGGATCCCTACCAGCTGGGTGTAATCTGGCACCAGAGTTCCCTCATTTCCAGAAGAAACATAAGGAAAGAGACCAAGCAGGGAAACAAGGACAAATTCCTCATTTTCAACCTGCTCAGCTTTCTGAACTGTCTTGACTTAAGCATCAAAGCGGGCAGGATCAGGATGGAGGTGAGAAAAGCCGATGAAGTACCCAGAAAGATCTACCAGGCACAGCCACAGCAGTAAAATTACCCGCAGTGAAAACCCCAACGCGAGGCCGCGAGAGGGTGTTCAGGGGAGGCACATTCGGCTCACAGAGCAGCAGGGAGGTGCTGCCATGCCAGGGTCAATCCCCGCTGAGGGGGCCAAGCAGCACAAACCCACCCTGTCAGGATGGGCAGGCTCAGAGATGGAGCTCAGCTGCCATAGTCAGCACCACATCAGAGCCGTGAGGGCTGAGCCTCGCACTTCAGCCCTTCGGCTCTTGTGCTTAAGCCTCCGCATCAGCAACAGGCATCAAATAAACTTCCCAGGCACGTGCTCAGAATGAATTGAGGCTTGTTGGCCTCATGGAACAGTGGCATGGAGACTAGAATATAACATCTATATTCTCTGCATACAAATTGTGTGAGCTTTCTTTCTTTTTAAATAACAAGTACAAGTTAATTCTAGCACAAGCCAAAATTTACTAGTCCCTGGAACCTCTTACTGAGGGTGGAAATATTCACTGAGCACCTATAAACTAAACACATCTCACAAATATGAAGAAAAAGAAGTTCTTTTTATACCAGGACTTGATACAAAGCCCATTCTTAGCAACAGTCTTTTCAGTTCAAATCATTAAATTAATATTTTATATGAACTTCGCTGGCCAGGCTGAGTAAGATGACTATTATATGCAGACTGTGGTCTGGAAAAAGTCCACAAATAACATTCATGGTTAGGAAAATGTGTTATACTGAAGGGTGATATGAGGAACAGTGTCCCACATATTTTTGCTGTCATCATGACTAAATCCATGCCATGTGCACCAACATCTGCATTTCAGCTTGGATTGTTTCAGCATCTGCAAGGTCACCTACTTTGGTTTCCAAACGGATAATTTTAAATAAGTTTGAGGTTTTTAAAGAAATGCCTTTTTTTTAGAAGCAAGGATGCTCCCCTTGAGTGCTGCATTCAGCGGCAAAATTTTGATGCTCCAAAATGACCATATATTTTTTTCCATCAGAATTATGTGAAACTGCTCTGCAGGTCTCCCTCACTCCCTGCTGTCCCCAGCCCCCTTGGCATTCCTCAGGAGGGTGAACAGGGAACACTGAAATTCTGTCCTCCTTCTCTGCTGTACTGAGGACTGAGTACCTCCCTGCATCCCTTTGGAAAGAAGTCATATAATGTGACCAAAACAGCAAAATCAGTGTAGTCATACAGCTGCCATAGTCCTCACTCCTTCAGTTTTCTGACATGACCCACTTTCAGTGTGGCACAGTTCCCAGAGAGTGAGCCAGATGCAAGAGGAAAAGGGACCTCACATTGATCAATATGTTTGCTATTAAGACCTTGGAGAAGGGCCGCATTTATGTTTAAGCACAGATTTCATGGGACAAGGGCTGAGCAGGCAGGCACAGACTGGAAAGCAAGCCCCTAGTGAGGAGATGTTCTAAACTGTCAGCTTGGTATCTGAGGGCAGCAATTGCATTAGGAGGAGCAAAGAGTGGAGCTCATGCTCGCCCAGGGCCATGCTGACCTGGTACACATGGGTCTGCCAGTCTGCAGCTGCTCCCCCTGTCATCACCGACTTCTCCTCTGCTGTTATCTTCTCTTTTGATGAGGACAGAGATTGTTTCCTGCTCCTGCTGTGATTCCAAAAATTTGCTGCAAAGGTTGCAGCTGAGCACTGAACAGGCATGGACTGATGGAGCAGTGAAGTGAGGCAGTCACTGGAAGTGCCACTGAAAAAAATTTTTAACAAGTCGCCTTATTCTCCCTCAGTCTTACATTTTTAAGTCCCCTCAATCACTATTGCACTCAAGAAGGTCTCCATGCCCACAAAACAGCAGGTTTCCCTCTGTGTTATAGTGTGTTTAAGAACTCAAAGCTCTTCTCTCCTTTAGTGCCAGCTGAGAAAAAAAATCTCATCATCCCGTCAAATCACCCTTCTCTGTGCTGTGAGTAGTACCATGAGATCAAGGAGCCTCTGTAGGGTCTAGTCTTTTGCAGCAGGACAGGTTGGAAGCAGAAGGTCTTAAAATACACAAGATCAGATTAACATAGCAGAAACCCCACACCCCAACACTCAGGAGCCAAGCCCTGAAGTACAGCATCCATACCCAAACATGGGCCAGCGTTAATGCTGCTTGTGCACTGGGTGCAAAAAAGTATGGATTCTTTTATTAAAGCTTAATCACGTGGTATTAAAGCTCTGAAGTCATTAACAAGTTTATAATGCAATGAAAACATAGAGTGTCCTTTCTCCTCTGCTTTTTAATTCATCAACTGTGAGTTTTTATCCACATGCATATCACAGTTAAATCATTCAGTTAGAACTAGACAGTGACAAAGGCCAAAATATCATTTAAAATTAGCATCTTAGAGTGTTAATCCAATACTTGGAATCACAAAATATAAGCAAAACATTTCCATAAATGCATCTGAGTGATTTACAAAACGGCTGAAGGATCCTGGTGCTTGGTCCAAAGCAGTTCACAATGTATTAGCCTTTATCTTTTTTTAATCATCCTTCCTCTCTAGTGCCGCTCCTAAGGGGTGTCTCAGGTTTGACAGGCAGATGCACAGCCACTTAACACAAGTTAAATCTCACTCACTGGCACGTACAAGTCCCTTCCATGAGACCCCACACTGCTTTCTCAGCCTCATCCAGATGGTTTGGCTAAAAGATTGCACAAGTGATTTGCTAAAGCAAGACAGTATAATGTACACCAAGCATCCGCAGCAAGTCACTGCACTGACACCCAAGCGTGACCCTTGCAGAGAACTGCCACATGAGCCTTTTGAGGCGTTGTTTGCACCCTCCACATGGCACACCTGCCATTAAATCCGTTACACAAATTGGAGCCAGTGTGGGGGTTTTAAAAGCTTCCTACTTCTCGAGCACTGGTGTGCGTCCTCATTAGTGTGCCTCATTTGCAGGGTGGGGGGAAAAAAAAAAAGGAAGCAGCAATGATTCTCTGTAAAAACAAAAAGTGAAAAGATCCTTCCTTTCACCATCACCAAAAATGATGAAGAGGGAAACCAGGAGAGAAGTTATTCTTGTAAAATAAATGAGAGCAGAAATAGATTAGGAGAGGGCTGGCTGGAAAGAGGGAGGAAACAAGTCAAAGCCAAGCTGAGACAAACAAAAACAAGCGGCCAGGAATAAGTGTGCACAGGCACAGGCTGAGAGAGAAAAGACCCTAAAAAGCTCTTTTCTATCTATGTTCCTCTTGAGTCCCGTGGAGAATGGCTCTGAGTAGGTGTCAGACTCCAGACTTGGCGTCTCCTCATCCCACCCAGAAGCTCTTCCCCAGCCACCCATTGGAGGCCTAGGCTTTGCAGGACAGCGTCTCCCTGGGCTTTCAGCTGAGACCTGCTCAGTGCACGCTTCAGAAAACACACACACCTCTTCAGAGGGCTTGAGGCCTCCTGTCTGTCAGCTCACAGCCTGCAAAGCCCAGCCTAACTTGAGATAATGGGAGACAGCAAACCGAAAGGACACTGAGCGCTTTCCGTGCTGTGGAGGGGTCTGAAAGCAGCATTATTTAGCTCAGCCGGCTGCTCCTAACAAAAAGCACGCTGTTCCATTGATGACTTCTTCTAGGAAAAGCATGTGTGTGAATGTGGGAAACTCTGAATGGCAAGGCAGTGAAGGTCAAAGTTTAGTCATCTTTCCTCAAAACAGGAATTCAACACTTCATGGCTTTTAAAAAAAAAACCTAACCAATTCCCTTTGAATCACTCGAGTTTCACACTCTGGCCAAAACTAGGTAAGTGTCATTTGTTCCGTCCTTAAATTTTTTTTAATTTCCAGAGTTTGGGGTGGATCTGGACCCAAACCACAAGGGACCAGTCTCCAGGCCTGAAACTCCAGTTCCCTCCAGATTGCAATACTTGCTGCTGCTGGCTTTCCAATATATACCCAACGAGTGATGTAGCCACTAACATTGTCCTCCACTGCCTTAGGGTAACAGCTTCCATCATACAGCACTCCTTCCCATTTCTCATCTCCTGCCTCAACAGGAGCACTGCAGGTGGGAAGAACTTTCTGGTTTTAACCTTATCATTTGGGATATTTTCATGTGGGTGCTAATCAGCCAGCCTTGTCCACACCAAGGAGGATATGCCAGTGTGCTGCCAAGCCCCCGTAAGGCAGGCATGCCTCCTACAGGAAAGGGTGGGGGGAAATGGAACGGACAGAGGCTTTCTCAGCATTAAAGTATTATGGCTCAGGATTACATTAGGTCAAGACAGGAATTAAGATTCTTGCAACAAACCCATGATTAAAACAGTTTTAATTTAACAAGGGCTAATGCACACAAATATTTAAGTATTTGAGTATCCCTTTCTAGTAACTGAAACTCCCAAGAATCCATCAGTCATGGAGCCTTGGTTAACACTGGAGAATGCCAAGATGAAGCAAACTCAGGGAGGCAAAGATAGAGAAATTCTATGTATAGACATAAAAGTTACTTATTCCATTACATGCAGTTGGGGTTCAAACATTACTTTTGCAGTGGTGTTTGTGAAGACACAGCTGGTAGTGTCATTTAACCCTTTTCTGAAAAGCTAGTTGTTTTATTAATATTTATTTGATCTGTTGGTGATTACTGCAAAGCATGCCAAGAGATTTGCAATGATCATTTGCAGATGGAAAAAACACCAGGAGGCATCCTACAAATCACATTAACCCTTGCACAGCCAGAGGCAATGGTACATGTGTGTGCCAGGTTTGACACAATCTAATTGAAACAAAGTGCTTTAGGAAAAGTACAGCTCCATCTTGCACCTAAAGATAACCCTCTTCATTTAGGCTGATGGGCTTTGTTAATTTATGCTATTTGTATTTCATGTATATTTTAAAAAAAATAAGAGAGTAATCAGAGGATTTTGGGGGCTCTCTTCCCTCTCCTAGTGGACATGGCAAACATGTTGGCTACCAGACTCAGGGACCACCAGGCCCCAAAGGACAGCAGGATGGCAGACCTCTGGGTAGGATCTGAGAGGGTCAACTCCAGCCCCCAGCATGTAGATATGCAGGAGGAACCTGAGGGCACAGACAAGTAAGAAGCTCAATAAAATGGCTAATCCATCATCATCCAAGCTCCTGCTGGCTGTTCAGCAGGGTGCCAGCACACACTGACCTTTTCTGCTTGGACTTAGAACCCACAGTCAGTGGTCAATTCATTTTTACGCAATCCTCCTTCTTTTCACAACACTGTCAGAGAACCCTTACAGTGAAAAAAATTCTCTACAGCTTCTCGAAATGCAAGGACAGAGTTTGGCATTAAACCCCCAGAACATTCAATTTATAAGCAGACACCCCATTGTGCTCTTGTGGTCACTGTCTGGGTTTGTGAGTTTGGTCCCTGAAAAGTACAAGCTCCTTTGTCCAAACAACTGCAAGAAGGAGGAATATAATAAAAATAGCTGAAAGACCCCCTGCCTTGGAGGTAACTCTATCCTCATCTGGGTGCAGACCACCAGCTGCTGCCCCATGGCTGTCAAGTGCCAGGCCAAATAGGCCAGGTCACCCTTCCCTTGGCTTTGGGAACACCAACGTGATGCAGATCCTGCCAGGCACCTCCTTCTGCAGGGCACTGGGCCAGGGGAGGCTGGCTGTTGGCACAGAGCAGCCCTTGAGCCCACTTCCCCAATGCTACCCTTCCACATCCATGTTTCTAGTATTTCCTAAGCCTCAGGAGTCCAGGAAATCCCAATCACTAACCAATCTCTCATTATCCTTAAGACCAAAAATCCCGTTAATGGCTTTACCTCATACTTTGCAGCTCTGGAAACCTGCCCAGCTCCTTCTTGAGTTACTTACTTCAGCTGATGATCTTGGCAGGTTTTTCCCCCAGATCTTGGCTACTGTTCCTTGGTGGAACTGTGCCTAACCCTCTTGTTTGGTGGTTGTCTGTCCTCAGGCTTGAGTCCATGGGGCATTCATTCCCGCACCCGTTCAAAGACTAAAAGCTGAGCAGGCAATTAATCAGTGCAATGCACGGAGGCTCTCAGGCACCTACAATCAATTAACGACTTCACCATGTGTTCATTAGTTAAGAAAATGTTTCCATGCAGACACATGTGATAAAATTACTGAGAGTGTTTCAACCTGCTTTCCATAGCTTAATTTAAAAACTAAGCTTTATTGCAGTGCTTCTCCCATGGCAAGGCTGAAAGGTGCAATCCTCACCCCTGTGAGTCCTTTAATAAAGTTTAATAAAGTTCCCATTTACAAGCATCTCTTGTGCAATTATCTGGCATGAGGTACGAGACAAAACCCTTCAGAGCCAGCACCTTTATTAAAAACATTGTTAGGGTTTCATTTGGGGCTCTTTTGAAGGTCAGTGGGATTTAATGACCATCCTTGCTTTCAACACCGAAAGCTGAGCACGGGCTGGGTAAAGCTGAGGCACAGCCACGGACAACTGGTGGAAGAAAATAGCTCCAAGTTTCAAGTTGAGACGCCATCCATCCAGAAATCAGACAGGGATGTAGGATGGGGTCTAAATTCCCTGAAGACATGCATTTGCACCAGACAAAACCTAATGGGCTTCTACAGCTGTCTGGTGTGTTTGGGCTCAGTTCAACCATCGCTTATTAGGTGACACTTTTGGGGTGTTAGGGTCAGTCAAAGTACGCAGTGATTTGCCCTTGGGGTATGTCCACAGAGAGGTTTCAGCCAGGTTCAGGACTAACCCCATCAGTGCCTGTTGCTTTCTCAGCTGCGTTTTAAGCCAAAGAGCTCAAACAGGGCACTGGAATTCTGTTTTCAGGAGTCATGGACAACCCACAGTGGTGCTCATGTCAGCTACCACCATCCCCAATGCAAAACCCACTGGCATTGGTGACAAGGACATTGGCGCCTAAGCTGTATCTCCTAAAAGAAAGATCTGGGATTTCTTTATCCCTCCTAAGACAAAACAGAAACAATTGTCTCAGATAATTTGAGCAAATTTTACTTGCCGATTGGTTCTTTACCCTACCACGTGTATCCACAGAAGACCATTGCCCCACTGAGCCAGGTGGGTTGAAGGGCTTAGAACTCTCTTGGCCACCCCTCCCAGGCAGCCACTGTCTCTCCTTTGTCCTGAGTTAGCAGCACAAGCAGATCTGGGAGTCGTGCTCAGCGCACGCCAGCTGCTGCATAATGACACACGGACAAAGGAAACCCGTGTTCCCAGGCCTGGCATCTCCCAGCAGAACAGTCTCCTCTTTGTGGCTTCAAAGAGCCCAGCACTATTTACAGCACTTCAGTTTCTGTTCTTCAGCAGTTTCATGTTCATTGAAAAACAACTTTCTAATTTTGTAATGCCACACGAAAAGCACAGACAGGATGGATTTGTCAGCTGCTCCTGCCTGTAAAAAAATAATAATTTTACCACCAAGTCTGCCTTCACCAGACTCTTTCCTCCCCCTTTCTCAATACTCTCTCCCACCAAGAGCTTTTTCAGCTTCTGCCTTTGTAGGTGGAGAAGCACTTTGCCTCTGGGAAAGCACTTCATCGAGGCAGTGGTAACACTGCAAAGGAATGCACAGGGCAGGACTCACAGAAGGTCACTGTGCATTTCTGAGCTTGGAAAAAGCTGTGAAGCCTCCTTAACAGATTAATAAATCTGGGGGCTCATGTGAGATGACAGTGCAGCTCCTGACCTTCTTGGAAGTTGGTGAGAGGCCTTGGTTTGTATTTATGGTGAATGCAAGAAGGGGCTGCATGTGAACCACAGCAGCATAGAACCACAGAAGATTTTAGGTTGGAAGAGACCAACCCCCTGCCATGGGCAGGGACACCTTCCACTAGACCAGGTTGCTCAAAGCCCCAACCAACCTGGCCTTGAACACAACCAGGAATGGGGCATTCACAGCTTCTCTGGGCAACCTGTTCCAGTGCCTCACCACCCTCATAGTGAATAATTTCTTCCTTCATCTCAATCATGAATCCAAAATAATTGTCTCATCACTGGGGAATACTTGAGGGGAAGGTGAGAATTAGTTCATAATGCTGTGGAAGAGCTGCAGAGAGGCTGCAAAAATAGTTGGAAATATCTGTATGACTGTCATTGCTTACCATGGACCTACATACCTGTTACAACATCTGCCTGAGAAGCCTAAGGTGAAATCAAAGGCTTATTTGAAGTCCAGAATGACCTACTGTCCAGTTTCTTAAATGTCAGGCTGAAAGAGAGCAAACTAAGAATTTCCTACAGCTTTTCAGAATGAAAACTGTCCAGATAGTGAACACCAAGAAAGACAGAACACAGAACACCTGGCAAAGTCAGAGCCACCATGCTTAACTTGGTTATAACTGAAGAAACACTTCTTTTTTTCCACTTTTGAGCTCAAACTTGTTGATTTTGGAGCCCTCACTTTTTATTCAGAGGTCTGCTTTGCGATCACGTTAGGTGAAATTTCCTTTTTTTTTTTTTTAAGGGAAGCTTCCAGCCCTTCTGGTTTCAGGAGAAGTTTTAAAAACATGACACAAGTCAAGCAAAGGATTAAAATGCCATGATAATTTCTGATGTCTGCCCTGAAAGCAGGTTTGAGACAGTTTGGAGTCTCCTTGATGTGTTTTGAATACTTGTCATAGCTTTAGCTTTAGCTTCCTAAAATGTTCTTGTCTTAGCAAGGCAGACAAAAACATGGGTGACTGTTTGACCTGAGCAGATCAGATACACCATCCTGAAAGAGAACACGACTTTTGGCTCAGTGTGTGTGTCCTCAGCAGTTTGCTATTTGACCTTTCTTAGCAAACAGCACTTCAGCAGAGGGACTGGGAGCTATTCCCCGGGCAATTCTTTGAGCCACTCTGTCATTATTAAATATTTAAATGTCCTTTTAAAATACTCTCCAGATTTCATAATATTCACCATAAAGTGTTTGCACCTTCTTCCCTGGGCACGTCCTCAAAGGCTCCTAGTTGCATGAGTGTCCTTACCATGGAGGGGCAAGCCTTGGACCAGCAGTTTCTAAGCCTTTCAGAAGTTTCGCTAAACCAATACAAATTGGTTCTGGCTGGAACATTTTATAGCTGGGCTGCTGGGATGGTCTGGAGAGCATTTTTTCCTCCCTTTGTGATGCATTGAAGTCCAAGACAGCTGATGAAAGGGCTGGAGAAGGTACTAGAGCACTTCTGGTCACAAACAGGGGAGAGGAGAAGCTTGGGGCCAAATCTGGAGGCAGCCTCGTGTTTCTAAGTGCAGAACACCATTAATATTGGACTCAGAGGTTTTAAGACAATTTCAGCTTTCACCAGAGGTGATTTGTTACCTTGGGGTAAAAGAACTAGCATCTGGTGTCAGGTTAGCATATTATTCAGGCAGGAGCACAGGTCCTTGGAGAGTGAGCATCAGAAGATAAAAATGAGGAGGCACAACATGAAAAGCTCAGCAAAGGCAGCAAGGTATGCCATAAATTAATAATCACATCAACTATCCAGAAAAACACAATTAAATGAGATGCAATTACTTAAAGTCAAACCCGTATGCAGAAACAGGGATGGCAAAATAAGCTACAGTTTTAGATCCCCTGTATTGGAGATGACCAGGTGGAGTCAGCTGGAGTCTCCTTGGAAGCCTTCCCATGCACTGGAAAGCTTTTATGATCAGCTGCTGCCAGTATTGTCACAGAGACAGATCTGCACCTCAGATCTTGGATACAGACCCGTGGCCCCGACCAGCCACAGTCTAAAGGCTTGGAGCAGAACACTGGAGGAAACCCTGAAGTGTATGCTAAGCACAGAAAATCAGAGTAAATGCCTGTGAGAGTGTCTTTTAACCCCTGTCTGACATGTGAGCTCGATACAGAATGGAGAACTTGGATGTGGCCTGCAGGGATCTGAGCATGGGAGCGGAATTTGGCCCAGGATACACAAATCCACTTTGCAAAGTCAGCCTGTGTTTTGGGGTGAAAGAACCCAAAAAAGCCTCCAAAGGGAATCACAGCTGCAGACTGCACCCAAAAAGGGAGGAGGCAAACCTCCAGTGAGTCACATTCTTCTGGAAGAGGGATTCATGCTTGCAAGGAATCTTTATTTTGGGCAAAGTCAGTCACTCCTGAGTCATGCCAAAGCAACACCACTCAGATGTCCAGGCAGAGAAAAACACCCACATTGCCTTTCCCAAGCAGAGCAGGTGGCAAATGCTGTGCAGGGGAGTGACTATGTCCATCTGCAGCCCTGGTCCCTTTCAGAGAGCCCTTCCTCCTCTCTGAATCGTAAAACCCAAAAGTGGATGGGAAAGAGGTGGAAAGAGGCCTGGAGTTCAAACTGGATCAGTTCAGCTCCCCTGGAGGGATGTGGTTGCCCCCCTGCAGTGAGTCAGGGCCTGGAGGGCACCCAAATTGCACCACCCTGGCTCTTGTTCAGCTGCCAAGGCCAATCCCTCCAGCCACAGAAGAGCCTGCCAGCCCCGACTCCTGGGAGCAGAAGTAATTCATCAGGGATAGGGGCGTGAGGGGGGTGCTGGGGGCAGCAAGGGGGGAGCATGGGAGGCAGGAGAGGAGAAAACGAATTTGGGGCAGAAAAGATGTCTCCAAAAAAAGCCAGAAAGCACCTACACATAGTATATAAATAAATACTATATTCCTGTCCCTAATTTTGACACATGTGGAAAGAGACCTTTTTGCTGTGCATGCTGATGGATCTGGGGGTGGATCTCAGCAGCTGCAAGAGGAGCACACACTCCTCAGCGACTCCCTTCATGTCAGGATGGAGGCAAGGAGAGACCTGCAGACATCCACCCACTGCTCCTTCCCACAGCTCCTGCACACCCAGCAGTTAAAAAGCCCCGGATATTGGGCAACGTTAGCATCCCCAAGGACAAGGCAGAATTCCTGCCCACACACACCTCAAAACTCACTGAAGCAACTTGTACCCCTCAAGGGTGGAAGCTTAACAAAAAATCATAAATGGGGTCTCCTGTTTCTGCGTGTTTTCCAAAGACAGAACACCTGTGTGCACGTAGGAGGAAAAACCATCTGCTCAAGCTTAGGCACCCAGGAAAAGGACCCGTTTCAAGCCCATTATTTCAAGCCAGTGTAATTTTCCTGGAACTGGTAGGGACTTGGGTTAATCTGGCTTGCAGATGGGGAGAGGCTCTCACACGGGGTCAGGCACAGGAGCTCAGTAGGTCTGAGCATGACCCTGGCAGTGAGTCAGTCAGCTCCTTGTCCGGGCGGCTGAGGTTTCACAGGACGGAGTCAGCAACTTTCTGAGCTCCAGTTAAAGCACAGAGTGAGCTAAATATGAAAAAACGGCCCGAAGCCAAGCCTCTAAAAGCTGAGAATACATAATTTGATGCTAAAGTAGGTCTTGATTTCTATTGAGCTGGCTCTCTGGTGCACATTCCTGCATCGGCTGCTTTGCATTGCATCAGGCAGGAGCGTCATACTACCGCTTGTTCACAGCTTGCACTGCAGCTTGCTTTCTGAAGCAGTTAGCCAACAAGCCAGGTAGATTCAAACTTGCCACGCAGAGACTTGTGTCAGTGTTTGGGTGTTGTTTGGGCAAGCTTCCATTTCCCCAAAGCTTTGGCAAGGAAGTAAATATGCTAAAAGTGCCAAAACACACATGGCGTATCCATCAGCTTCTTCCCTCTGGAAGAATGACATTAACACTATGATCCATCCATCTGGCGTATCTGAACATGATTCAGGATCCACTTCTGTCAACCCTCCTTTTATGGTTCCAAATGAGGGTACCCAAGCCAGAGGGCATGAGGCTTTCAGGAAGGTTTCATTCTACCAGTCCCACCATCTCCTGAACCTCCCTTCACCTGCTGCTAGATGGAGGAGGAATGGTTCACTTCAGACAGTAGAATTTGGGGTCATCCTTCCTTTAAACCAACAAGCTAAGCCGCAAAAGGACTGGATACTGTACAAAACAACTTCAGCAAAACTTAGAGACCATTACTGATACTTGCTTGTGTCTGCAGGGAGCTTGACACAGCACAGGGTCACTGTAGGGCCCCAAAACAACAGTGGTTTTGTCCCTTTGGGGAAAACCCAGCATCTTGGGGTCTTTTTTTCACACAGCCAAGGTGACAGAGGCAAGGCCTCATGGGGCAGCAGAGAAACACTGACCTGGTTAAAGATTACACATGCACATACCACATTAACATACACCTTTTTTTTCTATTTCTCATCTGATTTCATGAAGTTAGACAGAGGCATCACACTAGGCGCTGCATGTAGCCTAGCAAATCACTCACCACATGAACTGGGGCTGTCTGGAGATTTTACATCTTTTTTTCCATAAGGAACAAGAGACTGTTGTAATTCTGGCACTGAGATGAGCTGAGGGCATCAGTTTCCAAGCAAATCCCTATGATATCAGTCTGATTATGGGGGAAAATAAAAGTTTGAAAACACAGGAACTGGAGAAAAGCCAAAGAATAAGAAAATGAGAGGCTGAGCCCTTAACTGAGCAAAGCTGAGAGAGGTCACTTTTCTTGCCTTCTCCCTTTAGCACAGTCAGTTCGCAACCACACATGGCTACCATGTAGTAGTGTTCCTTCTTAATGAAGAATCTACATTTGCAAGGCTGGCAGGTCTGTCATCCTGCCATTTGGTTCTCACAAAAGCCAGGAAAATTTATTTATCTTGAAGGTATTTATAACTTTCAAATGATACAATAGAACTGGGCTGGCTTTAAGAAATGGTCTGTAAATTGTAAAGGAAACATCTGAAATTATATCAGTGATTTAACAGACACATACTGCAAATGCATTTTTATGTACAGATATAAAGCAGGAATTGCACTTTTGGGATCCCTGTTTCCAGTCTGTTAGCATGGTACTGCTTGCAGTCACACCAGCTCATATAACTCTACCTCTGAAATCTCTTCAGAGAATTCACTCTGTTGTATGCCAGAAGCTGAGAAAGCAAATCATCACAGCCTGGCACCCTCAAAATCCTACCTTGCCTTTTCCCTGCTTTTGCAACGTCACCTCTGCTACTGAGTTCTTCTTTGGAGGACCAATACCATCCTACTTTAGGCCAGGCTTTTATGTATATGCTTATCTGTGCACATCAAACCCCAAAAGGAAAGGCTTTCCTTGAGGAACTGCCTCAGTTCAGAGTCTGTTTCCCATTTTGGACATCGTCGTCACCACACCAACTGCTCACCCCTGGATGGAAAGAGAAAAGAAGACTGAGAAATAAGAGCTGCCTGAAAATTTTTCCGTCGAAGTCTAGACACGTCATTACAGGGAAATAGCCTGCAACAGAGGTGCTTTGAAAGTAAAAATTCCTGAATAAAAAAAGTAGCTCATAGACGGTTTCCAGAAATGTTTGGGTGTTTTTATTCTCCCTTCCCTTCATTTCACGAGGTGCTAGCGATGGCATGTCAAAGGATAGCACAGAAGCTCAACTGTCTTACTGTATTTTGAATATCAGCCAATAATCAGAACCAATTTAAACCACCTTTTTTTTAACATCAGGCTTTTGTTACATGGGAGCCAAGAGACATTTCAAAACAACAATGTTATTCAAAATACATGAGGAAGTCTGCCTCATTGGCTTAGTAATGTAAAATTTATTTATAGTCAAAAAGAAGTCAGTTTTTTGAAAGGTCACTGGAAAAGCACAATTGGCAGATGCTGAATGGCTCTTTCTTCTCTAACCACTCAGTCATGAGGACTAGGGAAGAGCGGCAGATGGTCCAGCCATCACTGTGAGAAAAGCTTGTTTTAGTCTTAAACATGAGTCCATAGATTCTGGAAATTATTGTGAGCCATTGCGGATGCGTCATATTAAAGATACACTAAAACAGATCTGACATTTTAAATATTTAAACGTTTTTCAATCCAGATTGCCCATTGTTTGGGTGCTTGTTCCCTTCCCCTCCATCTCTACCCCTGATAGGGATAAATAAAGTGACACATGCACTAGGGCCCATCCTCTGAAGTTGAACCATTTAATCACAAAGAAAAGAAAAATTTAAAAAACCCCAAAGCAGATGTGACATTCCACTAAACTGTGTTCTGGTGCTTGCTGCTGCTCTAGCACAGCCAAGGCATCTGCAAGGCTGCAGCTGAGCCAGGCAGGCCAGTGGGGGACAGAAGCAGAGCCACACCACAGCCCCGCTTGGTCACCGAGAAGGGAGGTGATGAGGGAGCTGCTGCCCCTCGATGCACAACAAGGCACTGATGGTGCTGGGGAAGGCCAGAGTCCAGGAAATAACAGTCTATATGCTTCTACACTTTTCCTATGGCTCCACAACTCAGGGGGATGGGGCCAGCTGGGATGCAGGAGATTTCAAAACCTGGAGAGATGAGCAGGGTCTCACAGCTCAGCTCTGGCTCTGTCTGCTTTCTACCTGTGAGGTTAGAGGCAAGGGGCTCACGTCTCTCACAGCCCAGAGAAGACCATGTGAATTCTGAGCCACAAAAGAAGATGAGGGAGGAAAAGAAGCTTGCAACCTCTAACTGTCTCTTTTCTTTCCTTTTGCCTTTCTGTGGATGGACCAGCTGTCAGACGGGCTGTGATTCCCATCTTTTGGTCCAGTTTGAGAAGGGAGCACTAAAAGAAGGGGTTTTGCTAGTGACAAAAAAATTTAGAGGGAAGAGAACAGTTCTTGGGAAGTGCTTTGTGTTAAGAGGTACCTTCCCAGCTGGTGGAGGTGCATTTCAGTAATGCATTTCATCAGGGATCACGTGTTTCCTTATACCTTCACGGTCAGTGAGGTGTAAAGAAACACATGGGCCCTGATGAAATGCATTACTGGAAACACTAAACAAGGATACTAATGGATTTCGGACAAGTTTCTGAGAACTCTGTAACTTCCCTCTGCAATCATCTGGGCTGGAGTTACCTGGTAGCAAGCTCAGGAAAAACTCACCATGTTGGTTCTCTTAATTTTGTTCAACAAGGGCTATGGGATGTCAGATACACTTGCTATGGCAAGACATTTCCTACAAAATATTTAAAGTGATAAAGTGAGCAAGAAGCCCTAATCCTAAACTCAGCATTTATACAGGCTTTGGATCACTGATGGACATGGCCAGCCTCCTCTGGCCAAGCACCAAACTTTCACCTCTCCGTCCAAACTGGGGCTGCTGCATGCTGGAGAGATCTGCTCCGAGCTTTATAGTGGAATTTATTTATTGGAGCATGCCAAAGTGCTTTGAGGCAGCCGATGTATGGCTGCTAATGTGTAGTAACTACTGTTGTATTCGCAGCACATTGTACCAGCTGTCAACAAAATAAATTATCTGGGATGCTGCTTGGAGACTGAGAGCTGAGCTGTTCTGTTTGGCCTCTGAGAAAAACATGTATTTTGTTTCACATCATAAACGCTACACATACACAAACATAAAGCTACTATTCATAAATCAGTTTTCCAAGAGCATAAAACTACTAAACTATACATAGCCTTGAGAACCAGACTATGGAGACAGATTGCCAACATCAGAGTTTAATGTTGCACGAGAGTCCACTGAAGTCACAGCTTGAAAGTGTAAAATATTTGTAGGTATAAGGTCTTAGCACCACCCTGTTGCCAAATCCCATGAGGGGAACAGTGACTTGTCCCATCCACCCTCATGAATCACTGCTTCTCAGAGAGATGGAGAAAAACCAGGAGACAGCACAATCATTCACTCCATTTTAACCTAGGTACTAGGCTAAATGTCTCCTGAGATGTTTTAAATAGTGTTCGGAAACTCCTATTTATGTTGCACAAGGAAGCTGACACACCCCAAAGTTGTAGACTTTCTGGAGCACTGAGGGAGTCACATCAGCTCAGCTACACACTGACACAGACTTAAATCCCAGCCCACCTGCAAACTGTACCATGGACTTCAGTGTCTTCCATTCAGTCCTCAGCCATTAAGCCACACATTAGAGGTAATTAACCTAGAAATTGTCTGCAGCTGAGATAGCCACTGGCATTGTCCTAGAATGCTTTAAAAAAAAACCCAAACCCAAAACCCCACACACACACAATAAAAACAACCCCAAGGCTCCAGATGTCCTTCTACAGCAGCAGGGCTGGCCTGACTGTGAGCATGGAATGGGCAGATAAGGGACTGGAACTGGGCTGTGGACGGGGAGCATCGGTGGAGAGCAGCAAAAGACAAGGGAGAGTGTGCTCTGAGGGCGCAGAAACCCAAAGGGCACAGGCCTGGGGGTCAGCACCTTGTCACCCAAGCACCACCCTGAGACTTCCCGTGATTTCCCTGGTCCTGCCCAAGGAGGTGATTGGAGCTTCCCACCCTGCCTGACACGGTGGGAATCAGCAGGCAGTGCACTGGCAGCAGTGAGGATGAGGAGTGCACTTCCCCTCCAGCGTGTTCTGGCAACTCTGCTTCACAGCACAGAGTTCCCGTGGGTTCATCCTGTGACATCCCACGTGAGTTTAGTGCCCGGGCTGTGGTCCCAGCACCTCCCCGCCTGGCCCAGCAGTGCCGTGCCCCAAATCCCAGGGCTGAAGCAAGCTGCTGTGCTTGCACCATGTGATGCAGCGTCCCGAACACAGGAATCCTGCCTAGCTGGGTGTTGATTTTTTTCTTGTTTGCTTTTGCCATGTTCTTTTACTCAGAGCTTGGATTAAGATGCAAGAGACACAGATTCTTCTTCAGACTTGGATGTTTATTATTTCTTATCTATGGTACAGCCACACAAGTTCTGCTCCTAAGCTAACAAGGTGGAAAATGGCTGCAGAGTTCTTCTTCCAAGGCCTTTTGATGGCCAAACTATCCAATTATAAAATGCCAACAAATTTATTTCTACTTATAACCCAATAATCTTTTAACTTGACATCTGCATTGCAGATTTTTCTGTCCAGTCACTGACTTGCTCAAACTTATGAAGAAGAAGGAAGAAAGAAGTACTAACCACCACCCTAATCACTCCATCTTGTTACCTGTATATATATCTCACTGTAGCCCAAAACCTATAATTCTGTACCTTCATCCAGTGATATAACACACTTCTTTAAATTACACACTAACAATTACAGCGTTTTTACATAGTTTTGAAAGCCTTATCCAGGGCCACAAGTCAAATGCACTGTATTTTTGGGGGTCAGTGCTTGTCAACTCTGAGAGATTAAAATTCTCAGAATCCAGGGTTCCAACAGCTAGGTGTTTCTGCCTCTGCTCTTCCAGCCCCACCAGCTGTTCACTAAGGCCACGTGTAGGCAGGTTTCTTTTGACACCTACACTTTTCTTTAGTCAGTGGATTAAGAAGACCAAGTGAAAAATCTGCTTAACTGTTGCGCTTTACAATATTTGCTGTAGCAAAGGACCATTATTAGGGGATAATTCAGCCTCCCTCTCCTTCCTGTAATGGCTATTGAAGGAGCCAAGGGCAACATCCTAACCTCAGTGGTTTATGTAAGTGCTTAATTCAGGCAAAATTGGTCCAGACCTGATTGGATACAGTGGGATGACTTCTTTTTTTTTTTTTTTTAATGTGAAGCCTACATATGTACTATAATACTTTAATTGGGTGTTTTTTGAGACAAGGGCAACAGTTTTAATTAAAGCTAATGATCTGAAATACATTATCAACAGAACCAAAGGATGGCAATGGGTGTTACAGACATCAGCTATGGAGAAGGCAACATTCACCTCTGGTTTGAAGCAGATTTAAGCACCCTCAGTTCTCCCAGAGAAGACAGTGAGCTCTGATGCCTTGGGAGAATGGAGGCACAGGCCTCCAGTCTGTCGCTTTTAAAAGCTAAACTGATGAATATTTTAGCTTTCCAAACAGAGGTGGGAAAGAGCAAAAGCAACCAAAGCACTGGGGTGCCTTTGTAAAGACTGGCCTATTTTAATCCCACAGGTCAAGCGACAGCATTTAACTGGTAGCACTTTAAACCTGTAAGAAAGAAAAGAACCTTGAAAAGATCTGGTTTACAGATTTGATTCGCAGTTTAGACTCTAAACTGGTGAGGTATAGCAGCCAGGATCATCTTACATTATTGTGAAGATATTTAGAGAACTAGAGCGTCAGCCAGGTTGCAGTAAAGTCAGTAATGTAGCAAGTAACACAGAAAACAGGAGATTTCCCCACTGAGAATATGGATATCATGCTGTCAGTATGCAGAGCTGGATTTAGTTCAAAAACTGCTGCAGTCATATTGGCTTTGCTTCCAAACATTGCAGTGTTGGAAGTTTCTCTCCAGCAGTCTAGCAGATGTCATGTCTAGCACCTTCAGATTTAGGCACCTTCAGATAAATTAATCTCCCATGATGGGCTCCAGCATGGTGCAAATACCACTCATCTGGTCAGCTGGGTGCACCTGAGACATCTGAGATGAGCTCCAGAGATCCTCTACACAGACCCACGTGGGGTGGACCTTTCCCACCGGTGAATCCCAAATGTTTCCTAGCAGGCAGAAACTTTTCTGTGTCGATTTTCTTTGCAAGCATCCACTACTGAAACCAAGGCTTAAATCAATCTGTGAAGCTCTGAACTGGATTCTCCTGCCCTCTTTGACCCTTCAGATTAGGCAACGCTGCTGGAAATCAGGTCCACACCCAGCATGCACCAAAAAGCCTGTAACAGCAGCAAAGAAGGGGAGAAGCCACCCGGACAAGGGCCATGGGAGCCAGCAGGGGTTGAGCCCTTTCATATAACCAAGATCCACCAGTTGCCAATGCAACTGTTTTCCTCCCTCCCAAAAACTCACCTGGCTGTCGGTGCTTCAGTAGTGGCTACATGTACATACACATGTAGCCAGGGGAAAAACAAAACCCCTCCTCTGTCTTGTCTCTCTCCCTTATTAAGGTTACCATGCATAATGTGTTACCTGGTATCCACTGAGCCTGGGCAGTGCACCAAGGACACGCAGAGTCGGCAGCAAACCCAAGATAAGATACATCAGCTCAAGCCCCAGTGATGGAGGTCTAAACGAATCTGTTTAACCTTGAATTTGCAGGAGGTAAAGAACACACATGCAAGTAATTGTTTCACCTCACCTTACACAGGTTAAGCTGTGGCAATACATCTGCTTAGTCTAAGCTGCTCGTTTCCATTTCCGGAGGCACGATGTTGGCACAACAGTGCTGAGACTCTTCTGAATTCAAATTCAGCATTGCAGCACGAGAGGGAGGTCAAAACAAGGATTAAAAAAGTCAGCCATGTCCATAAGGACCGTGCCGTCTCCAGCAATGTTCCTTGGGGATAAAGTACGACAGAACTTTTTCTCGCAATTCATTTTTCAGTGCCATATGTAATCAGATGATGAACTTAAGTCAAAAAGCATCCTCCAGTGAAATGACATCTACATTAGTGCCTTCCTTCTGACACGTTCAACACTGAACATAAACTGGCAGGAATTCAGATAAACAGCTCCACAGAAGATACTCCCAGATTTTGCAGCTGATCATCTCCAGATCTGCTGTATAAGCAAAAAGTCTCCACGTGTTCATGCATAAACAAGATTAAAAAACCCAAACAGATGGTGACTTAATCCCCAACTCCATCACCGCTGATGTTAGACAAAGTGAGGAACATGCCTCGCTAAAACCTTTGCTTATACTGGAAAAATCTTCAAAATTGGGTGTCTGTAAGGACAAAGTATTGCCATTCCAAAGTACTGCACTAATGTGGTGATTTCACTCTATAAGAGGGAAGCATCAGACTTTAAATACTGATTATAGGCACAGAGTATTCACAGGATCAAGCAACAACTGAACATGCAGAAGTAAAGTGGAAAACTCATGCCTCAAACAATCCATCGTGAGGAAGAGAGAGGCAAAGAGCTGTCCATCTCCCACCGCCTTATGATCACTTGAAGTGGCCACCCCCTTGTTCACACTATCAACTGGCATTACAATATAGAAAAGCAGCCAAAACTGCTGCTGCTATTCCAGCAGGTTTAAAAACATGCCGTATGCTAAGGATATTTCTTAAAAGGGAAGCACAAGTTTCTCTCTCCTGTCCTGGTTTCCCTTCCCTCAGCTCCGGTGTCTCTACACTTAACAGAAGTCCTACAGCAGCCAAAGGAATCCCCCTTTGCTGACTTTGCACAGCAATATATCCCTTCACATCTGGGACTGGGGAGGAGGGGCAGACTCCCCTCTGAAGTTCCACAGAGGCAACAAAAAGAAATAATTGCTTCTGTATGTTTACAGTGTAGTAGCCATGAATTTTACACTGCTAATAACAGGGTTCCTGTGATGCAGGAGCCTCTAGGAAGGTCCTGGAGCAAGGAGAAGCACATCACTGTCTCAAACCTGAATCATAGCAACTCCCTTCACAGATCTGAAAGTTAACCTCCTGCAACCATGAAACTTTACCCTCCTAAATCATTTTACTCCCTTTCTATTCTACAAGACAATTTACCGACAGAATCTGCAGTAGGAAATGCAGTAGGAAGGAATGTTTCCTCTTCAGGAACACACTTCACCACACTCTGCTCCACTTCACATTGCCCTTCCGCCTGAAAGAAGGAAAAAACCCACACAGCAACCTCAAGACTAATTCAGACTGATAAAAATGTACCCAGTTCAGACTTTCTTTTTCTCACCAGTGAATAAACCTGGAAAAAAAGAATCATATGGTGTTTTTTTTAAGACCCAAGTGTTTTGGTCAATTTTTAGGAAATCTAAACACCAGGGAGATGGATCTGCACCACCCTTATGGTGTTCCTATTAGGAAATACACAGTAGGTTTTCCCCAAGCTGCAGAAGTCAGGTCCAAATCTGTCTTTGAGGTCCCCATGGTGGGTAGCTGTGTCACAGGTACACACACTCAAAGACAGCAGATCAGGGGGGCGCAATAACTGAACCACTCAAGCAACTGCTCACGAGACAGCTTTGGTCAAAATTAAGCAGGAGTTCAAACCAGCCCAGCCCCAGCTCACTTGGTCTGAACAGACGGGAGAGCACAGCTCAGACAGCAGAGCCAGGTGTAATGCCTGCAGCAGCCGGAGCAGAGCCCACATAATGACATTCCCAGTGCCTAATGCATATGGAAAGAATCAGGTTCCTTGTAAAAATACAGGTTCACCTTCCCTCTTTCAGCACCACACTGATGGCCAGGAAGTCTTTTCAGAGTGGTTGACTGTTCCAGACCCAAGGGCCTGATGTTGGAAACATCCAGACACAAGTATTTTCTCAGTGGTACAGGACCTCCATACCTTTCGACTGGTGGGCCTAAACGTCTGACCTCGCAGCTAGTGAGTGCTTCACGTCAAATGGTCTGAGTTTAAAACTAGCTTTTATACAGGGTTTAAAATAGGTGTTATTGTTCAAATGTCTAAGGAGTCAGTGCTATTTCATTTGTATTAACACAAATCTGAAGTAACAGTTTAACCAAATTTATTATTTTCCTGATTGTATTAATTTTACATAGTACAAAGTTCTCTTATTTAAGCAATCACATTAAACTAGCATAACAAACTTTGCCTAACAGCAAATACACCATTATCGAGATCATTTTAAAGCATGTTGTTTTCAATAAGAGTTTAATTTATACTTATGTTTCAGAGTTTGCATGTTCATAGGAAGCTTCCAGACATCTGGATTCCAGTTCAGGATTTATTTGCATACAAAAATATATTATAATGGAAAAAAGCATTAAAGTTTTCAACTATATAAAATTACAAATATATTTGCATAAAAGCAACTTTAAATTAAAATTAAAATTCAAGCTATATTTTAAAGCAAAATACAGCTCTAACATTTAAGTTATCTTATTCCATCTGCTGCAAAGTGAAAAAAAAATACAAAAAAAAACCCAACGTTGCCAGTTAAATACTTGTAGGAGTTCACAAAGGTTATGTTCAGAGGGCATCTTGAGGAATGAAGTTCAGACAAGGGCAGCAGTTCTCACTGATTGATGTCACTTATCCTTCAGAGGACATTCACATGCAAGCACATTGCTGAAAATTCGTTTCACATACCTGAAAATACAGAATAAGAAATATCATTAAGTTCTCTGTTAAATAAGATTGCATGTTGTTAACATATCAGACACTTGCCTACGCCCAGTTTGCTAGACTGCCTGAGAAGCCAAATTATGTCTTTAACATGAAAGCTGAAATGCTAGTGTGCAAAAAAGACAAGGCAAGTACTGTTCTAACAAGTGCATCAGGCTTGAAAATGTATCTGTACAAAATTCCCTGTAACCTCAAGCATATAAATACAACTCCTCAAAAATATGATGACAAATACCAGATGGAAGTTGGACTTCTTCCTCACTGTACAGTGATACTGTACAAATGAGACTGCTGAGATCACTGGAGAATTGTCTAGTTGGGTATTAAAAAAAAATCACACCAAAAAAAAAGAAAAAGGGGGTGCAAAACCACTAGTGCAGGTGGTAGTTCCTGCCTTCATCTTTGATGTATCTTACAAGGGAAAACTGAAACCTATATATTATAGGCAGCCCCTTTAGAGTTAGCTGCAACATGGCTGTGCAAGATACAGCAATGGAAATATTTACCAGTTTGGGCTTTCATTTTCCAACACAAACCTTCAAAACCTTGGATTTTTTTCAGAAAAGTGGTCAATTAAATTTCAGTGGTAAAGATGGAGTTAGCTCAAGCTTACATCCATGACACAAGACAGGAAACTAGAAAATATATTTTAAGTATGAGAAGTGAAACCAGGATTAAAATACAAGTAAGACAGCAGGGAAGCAGGAAGCTCGTAAGGGCAGCTGTCTTGAATTATGTCCGCATCTTCAAGAAATACAGGGAAGGGAAAATACCTAATGAATACATGAAACTCTCAGTTCATAGTTTTGAGAGGGCTTTGTTTATGCTGCTGTTTAGGTCTAGTCCTACAACTCATCGGTTTGGGCTCTATAGCCTAGTTCCACACAAAAAAAAACCCCAACCTGAAACACAAAAGAAATGGTATTATGTCCACAACAGGAGAGGAAGAAGCAAAAGGAATAGACAAAATACATGGTTGGCAATAGGTGGCCAGGTTTTTGGTTGTTTTTCTTTAAAAATAATAATGAAGAATTCATTAATGTAGCTGAAAGATACAATTTCTAGATAGAGGCAGAAAAAGTGAATTAAATTCCACTCCTGGTAAAGACATGCACAAACAGGATTTTGACATTTAGTTTAAGTCAACAGATAAAGATATCTGCTCCTTAAATCCTTTATAAAGCAAAGTCTAGAACAAAAAGTTTTTTTCTCATCTATGGATACTCCTCCAGTTACTTAGCTTTATAACGAAGAAATAGATCACCAGTTTTTAAGCTCAGTTTTGAGTATTTAAGAAACTGATGTTTATTTATCAATCCACTGTCAAGAAGGGGTGAATTGCAGCTGAGTCAGAGGTGGGGACAGGGGTTAACTGAATTCAGCCTTTGTCACACAGGCTAAACCACATGCCTTGAACATTCAGGCAAATATCAGAATTTAGTCTGTTTTACCTTCTTATCCATATAATGATCCACAGGACTAGCAAACTAAAAGGAAGCCACATTATATAAACTATTACTATTTTTCCCTTCCCTCTCTCCCCGTACTCTGTCTTTCAACACTTTTTGTAACAAGTGCCAAGTGAGATGCAAGCTGCTAATAAAAATCTACTTACTTGCTAGTGTTCTGTCAAGATCAGCAATGAAGTCCTCCAGTTCTTTTGTGTCTCCAAGCTTTGCTGTAAAAGAAGGGTCAATACTGCTTAGACATGGCACGTTTCTCTGGCTAGAAGAAACACTAGAAACACACGACCCTCCAAATAATTTTCAGTGGTACCAAACACGCTGTGGATTATTGTCAGCAAAATTCAATAGGGTTGCTGCAATGTCCAAAAGCACTTAGAGAACACGGGAGACTGAACTGAAATTCTAGCTTTTGTAGTTTTCCATTTGACAGAAGCAACACAAAGCAATACTTTATTTAGTCTCCTGAAAAAGAAGGGGTTGAAGTGATGAATAAAAGATACATATCAACTAATCCATGTCCTTGCTACTGTGGCCATCTTTCCTGTTTCATCTATTCAGATACTGCATGTATGGCCCTAATCAATCCCACCTAACGCGCTCCCAGTCCTACTCAAATCTCAGCCCCATAAAATCATGTCAGTGTCACTGGTTTGCTGTGCTGCCAGATCCTTTGACCTTGGTCCATGCACTATAACTTTGGAACCAAACATCCACGTAAGTTTCCACTCCTGACAACACCATTGATTCCATTCAATCTAGTTTTACTGCAAGGTGCTTCTTTATCTCATTTCTGTAGGCTTTTCCAAGCCAGTTCCAGTTCTGTCTTCTCATCAGGAAGAGCATCTTGTCCTTTAGTGTAATTCTTTGCCAAATATTTCCTGTCAGTTTAACTGAACTCCTTTTTGCCACTTCATAGAAACTATTATTCATTATTTCTCCCTAATATCACACTCATTGAAAAGAAAGCATTTAACTTGGGTTTTTGTGACTGGTCACTGTGAAAAAGATATGAGAGCACGAAAGGCTATTCAACGTGCACCTGAGGAGAGCAGTTGTAACAAAAGCATCATGTAGTACATATGTGAGTGTTCACATGTCTGCTGAGAGTTAATCCAAGGTAACCTGAATGAAACACTATGCTGGGAAGTCAGATCAGCTGCAAGACAGAAGCCACTTTGAAACAGCATAGCTTCAAAGGAGGAAGGAATTACTAATATATGGCTTGTATCAGCAGTGCAAGGTCCATATGGATCTGAGAAACTGTGTTAAATAGCAGCACATGGTTTCAGAGGAGTCCCTCTACCTCCGCATTCAGGCTAAGTAATTTTATAGAGAAATGGGACGCTTAAGCCACTTAGTTGCTTCAGTAAAGAAGTAACACAAGTTAATAATTAATCCTTATCAGCCAGAAAACTAATTTTTTTAGCTCAGTGTTTCAAAACCAAAAGAGTTGCCAGGCCACCTGCAAAGTGCAGATATGGCATGCTGTTGGCACTTAAAATCAAGACAATAATACTTGGACCTGTAGTGTGCTCAACAGTAATCCTTAGTTCTGTTGTCATAGAAAAAAAAAACCAAAACCAACCAACGAAAAAAACCAAAACAAAAACCCAACCAAACAAAAAAAGCCACAAAAACAAACAAACAAAAAGAAGGGGAAAAAAAAGAAAAAAAATCCATGCAAGCATGTGAATCTTGGCACCCACGAAGAAGCCCATATAGTTGAGGATTAGGAAGAAATATCAACAGCTAAAATTAAGATACCTTTACAAGGAGTTACTGAAGGGGATGGCAAGCTTGGAGTAGATGCAGTTAAAGAGTTGAGCTTTTCGTCACTGAGACTGAAACTATTCCTGTAGAGTGAATCTGCACCTGTAAAAAAGCAACATTATAAAGTAAACTTAACACCTGCAAGTTTGCAATATAATTGAAACCCAAAATGCAGCCTTTCCTATACAGACTTCAAAGTCTATAAACTCAAATTTACAGTTTTCAAAACCAGAGAAATAAATAAACCCTCTATTGTGTGAAGGCTGTTGCTCTCACTCCTACTGTTAAAGAGAAAGCAGCCCTGGGCTCAATCCTCATCCCCGGTAAGGAAAGTGTTAGCTTTCCCTGAAGTCAGCACCATTTGAAAAATTATACAGAAATGACAATTATCCCACATCAGCTGAATTAGACCTGGTAGTGATGCCATGATGATTTTTTGCTTTTATATACCCCACTTATATACATCCTTTCATATACCTTTTTATGCAGCTTTTGTGTATCCTTAGTGCTTTTAGCCCACATACTTGTAATTCCCCAAGACTGATAACTAGCTTAGACCCAAAGTTCCTTAAGCCAAGAGACAAAACATCTTGGAAGCCTTGTAGCTGGGGGCAGAGAGCCCCAGACACCGAGGTCCTCTCCAGAACACATTCTGTAAACCAAGGCAGGCCCATCCAGGGGGAAGGTTCCTCAGGACAGGGCTTCTCTCCAGCCTCTCACGGGGGAATCTGTGATAGATATGTTAATGTGCAAAGTCTGTAACTGTATATGTGAATCATTGAGTGTGTGCATTCTCCAGGGGGGCATTCTGCAGGGTGCACTCTTCCGTGTGCATCCTGCCTGGATGTGATGCATCTAAGGATCCTTAAATAAATACCAAAGTGAAACCCTTTTCCCCCTCTAACCGTGTTTGGCTTTTAATTCTAAACCCAGGAAAAGGCATCAGTAGGACTTGCCTAATTCACAATATTCTGGGAAATTCTGTTACCTAAATTTTTCAAGAGCTACAAAAAAATCCCAACCTGAATAGAGAGCTCCAGGACAAGGACAGCCCCCCAGAATAAAGAATACATGTATCCCCAAAGCAAACGCAGCCCTTTCTCCATACATTACTCTGCTGCTTTAGGTATGGCATTTTCAATTCTCTTTTATTCTGCGACTCTCTGGAGTTCATGATGCAGTAGACTGGTACACAAGATATCCTGCAATCTTATTTTAGGTGATCTGTTAAAGAAAGCCTTACATGCCCTGGAAAGGAGCAGAAAAGGTTCCAATACCATTTTGATGTTCCATTTTAAAGGAGACCTTGAGCTCCAAAAGTATCAAAAAGTATCTTTATCTTGTCTTTCGTCGTATAAGAAGTTGCACAGTGTACAGGGCATCCCAAGTATTAGTCCTGGCTCCACTGGAAGGAGGCATTGTCATTGTGCTAGAGACACTAAAACTGCTGGTCCTGCAGTTTCAAGCCAGCGACCTGAAAACTGCAGTGCTACAAAAAGAAACCACTGTGATACAAACATGTCGATGTTTGTCTCCATTTACTCGGCACGTTGCCTAGGACATAAGTGTATGTCTTATCACATGGGGTGGTGACTACCACTGCTTGCCACTGAGGCCAGCAATTCTGCTCCCTGCAGCACGCACAGCATCTGTCCCCAGAGCCACGGCCGGGGAGGTGGCTACACCGCAGCACCAAGTCCATCCAAGAGGGAATTGTCACACATCCTTGGACGCCTGTCCCATTTGCTGTGCCAGGAGAGGACCGCCTTAGTTAAGGGTGTCTTGATGAATTGGCAAAAGGGGGCAGGACCACAGCTTGCCCTGCCAAGATCTGCACATCTACACCTCCACTGAACACTGCCAGGATGTCTCCAGACAGCAGACCCTGAGACCATCCTCTCACAGACGACTCCTTTGCCTCAAGTTCAGCTGTCTTTGGGAAGAAGGGTGTGTGTGTCCACACCCCACCTCCTCTAGCCTGCTGACCTTTCCAGCACAAAAGCACCTTCCACAGGAACATACAGGTACAGTGACGAATCAGACGAGGTGACTGCACCTACAAAGCCTCTCGGATCCTTCCTCAGCCATAAAAGCTGATTTGTTTGTTCTGTGCTGGCTTCCAAGCTTACCTCTGTTACAATACAAACTGAACAGACTTGAGGGAAAAGTTTCAACCTGGAGTACTTTCCTCTTTCCCGTGCATTTTGGCCCACCACCGTGCTGTGTGTTTCAGTTTGCTCTGCCATCAGCTCAGATCCTGTTCTGGCAAACACGTTACCCACAGCACCACACAAACATGAGCGATGATGGCATGACTGCCATCTGTGACCTGGGGCTATTGCCAGGGGCTATTGCCACCTGCTCAGCCACCACATGGAATTTCTTGTTTATAGAGATGGGTATGCTTCTTCAAGCTATCCTCCAATTGCAGTTTCTATATCTTCACTCTTAAGAAGTGCTGTTCTCTCTAAACTTCAGCAGACCAAAACCAAGCTACTTGAAACTTCAAATACAAGAAAGATTTCATGAATACAATGCAGAACTGAGATAATTTTCGATAGAGAAATGGGGAAAAAAATAAGCCATTTTAAAAGTAGCTCCTAAAAAGAGGGGGGGAAAAAAGAACCTAAGGGTGAAGGAAATCTGATAGTGCTCTGCAATGATGTGTGTCATCAGTGCTGCACTATGCCACATGAACCCTGTACATTAACTGATACTTCCTCTGCATTTAAGGTATGGCAATTTTCCTCCTGAAATCAGCTTACAGAACAATTGCCTACTAATACCACCTTTCTTTCACCCAAGATGCAAACCTCAGTGACTAAGAAACACAGAATGGAAAATTCTTGCTGTTCAGGACAAAACCCCTACCATCACCAAAAAGCCAAGCAGCTTGTAATAGGCTCACACAAACAGTGCTGTAGCCAAGACTGTAATTCACTGAAACACTGACAGAACAGACCAAAGGTGAAACATTTTCCAGACTATTTATTTGAAAAGAGGAGAACAAGAATTTCCAAATTAATTCATATTTTAAACCTTTTACAGCTCATTGAATTAATAAGAAATACAGAGAACTATGGTTATAAATCTGAGTATACTTATAATGTGAAATCTACGCTGCTAGCATCCAGACACCAAATGTAGCAAGGGAATTTATATTGCCAACCAATCCTTCTCACACACAAAATCCAAAGCTCCGGTTACTCTTATTTACAGATGGATTAAAACATTCTTTTTGTGCTTGTGAGGACAACTCAAATTGCAAAAGCTTTAGTAAACCATTAAAATTGGCCACAAGCTATTTTCATAATTCTTTCTGTATATCCATGTGCACATCCAAGCTAGCAGACACCTTTGATTCTTTTTGGTTTTTCCTCTTCATTATGCTTCTATAAGCAGTTGAAAATATAACTGCTTACTTTGCAATGTATTGACACCAGAAAATGTTACTTCATACTGGCTTCCACAAACATTATGCTGGGAAATATTTACAACTGGAAAAAGATAAAATATGACAAAACTATTGTTTTAAATCTCTGAATGTTTTTCTTCCAGTTTCAAAAGGTGAAACATTTTCACATAATAGTGTTATCTTCTGTTGGGTTGTAATAGTTTCAGGAAAATATCAACATTTATCTTTCTCAAAGCAAAAATATACTTTAGGTACTGACTGTGGCTTATTCATGCCACCAAGCACCAGAAATTCTAGGGATGTAAGGAGGAATTCATTGACTCCACCAGCAAGGTCACCATAACTGCTGAAAACAATGTACTGTTAAAAAACACAACATCCACCACAGGAAAATATCCTCTTTGGCAAAGTGTGGCTGTAGGGCAGAAAGCTCTGGGAAAAGAACACTTCAGTCTTTGCTCTCTACCAGCTGCCATAGCCAAGATTTGCTCATTCACCTCCAATAATGGCCCTTGGAAGAGTTCCACTGCCAGACAAATACAACATCCTCTGCAACCCAATAACCAGAGGCTGATGCCAGGGATCCCATTGCTGCTGTCCTTCCTCATCCACCTCCTTCTCTCCCACTGCAAGTTTATAATTCATTACTTTTTTTTCACCTTATACATTGACGCTAGTCCCTGTGCATATATATATATAAACTATGCCACTTCAGCTGTTTAAAAAACGACAAAACTCAAATTGCCTCCTTAAAAAAAAAGCCTTAAAATCTGAGACTTTTGTTAGTAAGTTGGTTTACATCAGTCAAGCTACACTGCAAAATTAGGAGGTAGGAATAAATACGGGTGTATTTTACTTTGGCAAAGTAATCTGTAGTTAGTATAACTTTGCTGTTCCGGTATATGGTTAAACCACAAAATAAACCACGGCAATACCATGTAAATATAGAAATGTCCCCACAAAATGAGAAATTGAAAGGTCCTCAGCAGTAATTGACTGAAGGAGGAAAACCTCAAACTTTTCATTTTAAAACAGATAATGGAAAATTTCAGCTGTCTAGCTTCTTTAATATCATGCTCTTTCTAGTACCATGGCTCAAGATACAATTTTGAAGAGCACTGGAGTTGGTAAAATTTTTACTGCAGTTTTCAGTGGGGAAAGTTTTAGGGGAAAAAATTAAAGCACATCCCTAAAGCTGTCAGAGAGAAGCTTCACAAGTCCGCTGAAGTGTCTACAAACCATGAATTTATTATAAAACAGTAACTCAGCACTTAATGAGCAGACTGCACAACTAATTCCTAACAGAATATAGCCTACTTGCTAAAAAATCAGAAAAAAAATCTGGAAATTGTAATGTCACCAGTAGAAGTGAGAAATATTCATGACACAAAAAGCTGGTTTCACAATACATATGTTTCAGCCACCAAGACAGTGTTTGTTTTTATCATCATCACAGTTACTCTTGGCTGCATTGTTTATTTTTGTGGGGCTTTTGCCTAGCTAACAAACATCTGTTCCAATACTGACCAAAAAATTGACAACTTTTCTCTACCGACACATCTAAGCATCATTATAAAAAAAGGATTTCAAATCACACAGCTACGGGAAAGTGATTCTAGGAAGCCTGAAATCCAGATGTACAAACAGGTTTTCTCATCATATACAAAGCTTACCTTTCCACTCCCCCCATGTTCAAGATCTACGAGGCAGTTTTCAGCTCCAACCTTCCTTTTACTGATCTTCCTTTCTAATGAGTAAGAGCGATGGGTATGCTGGAGTGCAAAGAACAGGAAATCTTACAAAAAAGTGTATTTCTCAGCACACTGAAATACCTGTAAGAGAAGGCTATGCACCTGAAACTTCCAATTTTTCTTCCCCTTGGATATATCAGGAACGTAATAAAACTTTATTTCTCAGATCATTTAATAAAAGGGAATTTCTCCAGGAGAGTCTCACTTAATTTTTTCTCATAATAAATATTGCATTGCCCTCCTGTTTGAGACACGCCATTGGAAGTTCACAGACACGATCTACCTCCTTTTCACGTTACAAGACTGGCATTTGCTGCAGAGACCAAAGGCTCGTCTACTTCGCATCCTGTCTCTCACAACAGCTCACTGCAGACGCCTGTAGAGGAGCTTTAGAGTGGTGCAGGCACACACTGACAGTTTCGAAATAAGCTCTACCAAGTTCTCACAATGCACATATCAGTCTCTCTCCTGAGACAGCAGTGGCATCAGCCCAAGCAGTCCTGCATGGCCCCATTCTTCCTGCCAGGATTTTATCAAGTTATTTTTGAGTATGTGAACTTTTCATATCCATAATACTTTAAGGTAATATCTTCAACTGCTCATGAAAAGTAGTAACACCGTTCCTTTGAAACATGCTAATTTAATTTGATTTCCTCATACTGGTGAGGTAGAAGTCACTTTCCTAATGCCACTTAGGATTTTCTGGAAGACTGTCTTGTCCCCACCCAAACCATTTCTTTTTTTGCCTGACAGTCCCAGTCTATTTAAGCATTTGGAAACTATTTTACGTCTTCAGTCATTTCTGTTGCCTTTTTCTTTACCTTCTCAACAGTCACACATTACAAGACTGACAACGTAAACAGGTTTTTCAGGGTGAGTGCTGCAGTACTGACCCAGTGGCTGGTGCTTCATCTCTGGATAGCCTAGGCATTAGCATAAGCACATGGGAACATCCACAGCCACATCCATGTAACCACACGTGCTGGCACTACACCAGGCACTGATGTTAATGCAGCCTGCTCAACCCTTGCACCTACTTGATTTTAAAATCTAGATGCCTTCAGGATTTCTTTGTTGTTTTCAAAAGCCATGAAGCATTGCTCAGAAATCATTTATTTACCCCTAAAAAATAACTACAAAGGAACACTGCAGGCTGCGTGAGCACAAGAGTTGAATTGATGCATTTATTTTGCAATGCTTTTAACAGAGGCTGGAAGCTGAACCTTTCTCAAGAAAACATGGAGCTACAAGTGTCAAACATTTCTGAGAGCATGACAACAGATTACGATGTAGCTTTTCAGTGTTATTGTAACTTTGGCCCAAGAAACACTAAAGCACTTTCCTTCTCAACCTCTCATAAAGTCCAGCTTCCCATTCATTATCCTAAGCCTAAACTGGAAAGACTGTCCTGACACTGCCATGTACTGTACTAGCACAGTGCACTGACTGGGCAGGCAATTTACACAGGCAAGCCTGCGCTTTTCTAGGCAAGCTTATTCCGACACAAGAAGACAATGCTATCTGTAAGTTCAGTAATACAGCTGCATCTATATTAGTGGCTTCTGCCAGCAGAGCACTCTCTAGCACAAATACTATTTTATCACAGACTACATATGCTGTCAATAGCAAAGATTTATAAAGTATTCCTCCACTTAGAAGTTCCAGCATGATTAATAACCTGAAGAATGAAGATGCTAGGCTTCAATTCGTTTGAATACATCGGGCTGAAACATAGCTGGTACTCACCCAGAGTCCAGCAGCTCTGGAATGTTGGAGTAACTCAGCAGTTTCATCATGATTTCCAGCCCTGACCCAATCAGCTGTGGTTAATGTAGTACTCGTGGGCCGAGATCATCACACACATCTGCACACATGAGCCTCTCTGTTACTGCAGGGTCCAGAGTCCACTGTGCTACATACAGTGCTTAGCCACAGCCAAGCCAGACCTCGTCCAAAGATCATTTAATCAAATGACAGGAGAAGATGTGGGAGAACAAAGTACTAGCGTAGCCATTTTCCACAGGAGCGTCTTCAAAATCTTACTTTTTTTCCTCAAGAGCCAGAAATATGTAATACAAGAATTTAAAGTAGTATTTTTGGAGCTAGGGGGAGATCTTAAAATAAAATAGTATTTTCAGGATTAACAATATTGATAGAGATCTTTCATAAATTTTTCTGTTAAATTAAATGGGCTCATCCTCATAGCCAAAACCCCAGGAGAGGAAAAAAGCTTTCCTTGCCCTACTAAACAGGATTTTTCAAGAACGACCACTTGACATCTGTTAGCAACTTCTCATGAAACAGAATTTAAGGCTGATTCGGGGGCACTGAAACAAACAGTTGCAACAGTTTAAAATGTTTCCTCCTCTTACAGTTCCATCCCTGACTGGAAAGGTATCACTGCAGGAGTGGCCAAAAGATACATATGCCTAACCTTCAGCCACACCACATCAGTTAGGAGGATTAGATTAAACAACAAACAACAGAAAGCACTAAAACACAATAGTCTGAACTGTTCTATACACACATGATAAAGTGTATTTGCAGTAGTCTTGGCACTGGATAACAAGATTTCGCAAAGATGTAAAGAGCCTTCATGAACAAGATGATCCTTCAAACTCACTGCAGATAATATGGTTTTACAGATTCATGTTATCAGAAGTTGTCCTTTCAACCCAGTTACCCCTTGATTCTGCAGTGGTATTTTAACCTAAGCCTTACCACCGGAAGAACAAGGTCATGAATTCAGCATTACACTGGCTAACACTAATATTACAGAAATCAAAGGGAAAACCAACCTGGGGGAAAATAAATACTTGAGTTTGAACAGAAAGAGCATGGGTAAGTAGGCAACTCCCTGCATTTATTCTTGAAATAGATGTAGGGAGTGGATTACATCAGACACTAGAGCCTGTTTTATAAAAGCAGCTCTTCATAAATCCATAATTCCTCTCTCCATTCCTACTCTAACTTCAAAATAAAAAGTTGACTGCCCTGAATGACTCCTTTAGGAAGAAGTGTTTTACCAGGCCTTTCCTGAGCCATGAGCAGAGCTCACTGTTTTTGTTTCCCTTCCCTTACACATATCCTCAGAGACTCTGGTGCACTCTCCTGGTCCCATATATGCCAGTGTCCAGGACAGTGATTTTGACTTTTCCAGAGCCACCTTTCACATGATGCATCATCAATGGAGGAACTCAGGCATGGGATGTGATTTGAAAACTTGACAAGTGTCTCATACAAGATCTTTGAGGACTTTGTATAGAGCCATCAAACCCTTTCTATCCTACTAACCCACTACTGTCTTCAGCCTAAATCAGTGTGGATTTGCCACACAGGTTTTTATTTTCCAGATCTTCCTGAAGATCTGATCTGCTTGTTTACATAAGCATGCTGTTTTCTCACCAGGCCTTCTGCCCTTCAGAGAACACCATCACCATCCTCACAAGATCCTTCTTGTCAATTCTAACAGAGTGATTTTAAGCAGTTTTCAAGATTTAAGTTTTTTGAACCATAGCAGATAGCTATCTGTAGTTACTTAGCATTTCTCCGTACAAGAAGAATGAGTTCTTGATACCGGGTTGGGGTTTTTATCATTTTATAATGATAGAGTGAAATAATCTACTGTTGATGTCTCCGTTATGAGACACAGTAAGTGTATGTGAGAGGTTAACATATCACAACAATGAAGACAGCACAAGAAATAGTAACACTAGGGCTGCCAGCTTGACTTGGTAAAGGCAGATTTTGCCTTAAACACCCTCAGCCATCTGAAAGACAAGTGTCCAGTCTAAATTGGGCACACATTTCTAAACCTTCCTTGGAGGTAGAGAGATGCTTAGAAGGAGTACAATACTCACTACATTATGAAACAGAAAAACAGCATCTTGATCCATTTACTTCCACTGACCACAGAAAAAACCCCAAAGGCAGTGCTAGCCAAGGTACCCAAGTTCAGGGCAGGTAAAACAATACCTGTCAGCCAAATGAATCATATCCACGGTGATCAAATAAAGGGCTCTGATAATCTGGAGAAGCTATGCTCTCACAGCTCAAGTACTAAGGAGATAGCATTAGTGTTTTAGCACTAAGTCAACAGAACTGCACCTTGAGTCCCTAAACTGATAAAGCGGCAGAACAGAAATTAGAGGACCAGTCTTATTATAAATAGCTGCAAAACAGGTAAGTTTCATCAATATAGTTCCCATTAAAAACTTCCCATATAGTTAGGCACTTAACAAAAAAAAAACAAACCAAAAACCCCAACAACAACAACAACAACAACACACACCCAAACCCAAACCAAAGCAAACCAAATGCAAAAACCCCCACCAAATAAAAAACCCAAACCAACAAAACTGATTGTAGCTTGCTTTTAACAGAACTTACTTCTGCGAAAGTAACCTACTGCTCCCAAAGAGAAAAGCAGTTTCCAGCCTTACTGTCTGGAAGAGGAAAGATGTTTTCTCTCCATTATTAGTAAAACCAGTAAGAGGGGTAGAACTTTTTTCCAAGTTAACTAGAAAAAAATTTAGTTCCAATTCTGTATTTTCCTCCTCGAAGCAGCTTTCTACTCTTCCTGTTCCATGTTCTGCACACATCATTCATATACATCTAGTGTACTTGGGCACAAGGTAGCTTAAACTTAGCACCTCTGAAAGGGTGATAACACTGTCCTCCATCCAAATGGATGGATGGATGGATGGATGGATAACCATTCTTATAACGGGAAATTTGACGAGCTTCCACCTGTTGTGGAAAGCACATTTTGGCTCGCTCGCTCTCTCTACAGATTATTCTGGTTACCGACACACAGCGGATGATCCCTGTGAACCTAAGAGACATCTTTTACTGCAGATGCCGGGACGTCCCGGTGTCCTGCAGCCGGCTGGCAGCCCGACCTTCTCACAGAGAGAGCTTTTCAGGCTCCCCTCCGTTCAACACCAGAGAGCAAAGCCAGCGGGGCCAGACTCCGAATCTCTGCGACTTCTAACCCAGAACGTAAAAGAAAAGGCACTGCTTTTATAGAAACAGACGGCTTTCCGCTCCCGGGTCCCTGCCTCTCAAAGAGGGCGACGTGCTCGTTTAACACCCGCTCTGGAGCGTCGCTTCCCGGCCGCCCCCCGCCCCGGGACCGGCGCGGCCGGACCGACAGACACTCACTCTCGGAGTCGCTGAGGCCGCTGCCGTCGCTGACGCTGGCGCTGCTCCGCCGCTTCATGCGCTCCAGGTGCTCGCCGTAGAAAAAGCGGCGCCGGCCGGCGGGGCAGGAGAACTCCGCCAGCACCGCGTCGAACTCGCCCAGCGCCTCCGCCAGGCCCCCGCCGCCGTCCTCCCCCGGCGCTGCCGGGCGGCGGCAGCGCTGTCAGGACCGGACCGGACCTGTCCGACCCGATCCTGACCCCGCCCGCCCCCCGCGCCCCCATCCCGGCGGAGGGAAAGGGAGGGAAGAGAAGGGAAGGAAGGGGTCCCGCC
>VYZQ01067943.1:0-26864 GCA_013400655.1 Mystacornis crossleyi | reverse complement strand
AAAAAAAAAAAAAAAACCCCACAAAAAAAAAACACAAAAAAAACCACCACCCCCAAATTAACTCTCCATTTTGCATGTGTGAATCTTTGGTCTTCCAAAACTCTCAAATTATTTTTAAAGATACTAATGGATAGGGCTAAACCATACTGTGAAATCTAAGATGGCTGCTTGCATCTATCTGTAGGGTTTGATAATGGCAAACAGTGCTCACAGATGTTTCCCAGTTGGCAAAAAAGTATAGTTCCAACTGCAGAGAATCAGGCAAAGCAGAAGCAAATTAATTATGAAACTCCTCTTTACAAATGCGATTTGAGGATTCAATTCAGATCCCTTTCTCCTGGAAAGAAAGATAAGATTCTTTGGAGGATCATTCTGGAGACCAGTTTATCTGCCCATTCTCTTTCCTGCCCTGCATCTTTCAGACTACTTTGTACAGTGGCTAAAAGGGAGGATAGGAGCAGATGGCTGTTTTCTCTGATAACTGTGTCTGTTCCGAGTCAGATTAACTGGTTACAACCCAGTTAAAGATTAGAGTCTGGTAAAATGATACACACAGTCCTTCAGTTACTCTTCACCGTACATATGAAGGAAAAAAAAATACATTGCTAAGAATGAAAACGGAGTTTAAATACATGCTAGGGATTATGCAAAACACATTGCCATAGAAAGAGTACAGTATCTGCCCTTCCAGACTACCGTTTTAAAGAGTATAAAATTCACAGGAACGTGAAGGTCAAATGGAGGTTTAAAGACACAAGATGTTCTTGTGGATCAACAAATCAGAACAGTATCAGTGTTGTGATTACTTTTAATTTATCCAGGCCTTTGGCATCAAGCTGCTCATGATACTTAGGGGCTGCAGCAGCATCTAATTTCATACTCTTCTGATTACATTGAGAAGAGATTCTCCTCCAAACAACTGGGAACATGCCAGGAGACTGAAGCACTGTATCCATACTCACTGAAGAGGAGACTGGGTTGATCTCAGTAATTATAACCCTCAGTGCACGGCAAGATAAAGGCAAAACCCATGCAACGCAATCAATAAAGAATGAAAGGATGAGAACATAAGTAGGGCTGGCCTGTCCGATTATATGGAAAATAGACACCGGCTCACAAACCTGATTGCATGCTCTGAGACTGTGGGATTGATTACCAATTAATATCATGGAAGTGTAACAACTTTCATAGAGCACTTGACACAGAGCTGCGGGGTACTGCACTTTAAAAGGTAGTTCTTACCCTGCACCAACACATGCACTCAAAATTGGCTGACTGGCAAACTCACAAAGATAGTGGGTAAACGTTTCAGCTGAGCAAGTTTCTAGTGGGGTTTTGCAAGATTCATTCTGGGTACACAGCCCAGAAAAAGTCTTTTTCCTCCCTCTTCTATGAAACAAAACTGTACATAACACCCACGTTTGTACATCTGATGCATATACATGTATGTTTAAAATACTGAGACTGACAAAGGGTAAAAGGACTTGATACTAAGTAAATTCAGCTCAGTAACACAGAGCAACTCAAGCAAACGCAACACAATAAATGTTAGAATAGGGAACACAAGCCTCACAGGACAACGCGTGTTCTAGAAAACAAAGAACTTGAAAAGAATTTTTAAGACCGAATTAAGACACTACAGACACATCTGAAGAAGCAAAATGAGTATGTACAGTCCCTATTTTTGCATTGTGCTGCAGGGGAAGGGAGAAGTGGAAGAAGAGCTTGTTTCTCAGATCTGTGATTAAGAACTTGGGAGGAGGTATAAAGCACCACAAAGAAAAGGTGAGAGCTCAAGAAAATACTTTGCAGGAAAGGCCTATGGAGCTCCAACTGTTCGGGGTATCAAAAGGAAGACAAAAGAGATTAAGCAGTTATAGTACATAAATCCTTCAAAAGGAGAAAATGAAATTAGAGAGATCTTTAACATAGTAAAGAAAGACACACACACACCCGAAAAACTCTGTAGTTCAAGCCAAGAAAACTAATTTGTGAAATCAGACAAAGGTGTAATCTACAAGGTGATTAACCAAAGAAGCAAGGTACCCAGGGAAAGTTTTTCATCTTTTCTTGGTGTTTCCAAATCAAGACCGGATCTCTTAAGGGAGAACAGAACCTTTAGTCTGACTCCTCAGACTTCAGGGGAAAACAAAACTGAAACTCTGCCAAAAGCACCAGTTCTCAGCCTGCGGTGCTCACCTGTAGTTTACTGCAGAGGTTGCATGGTCGTGCTCAGACCCAGGTCTTGTATCAGTCACCAAGGGTCCGCTAAGATTCATCCTCTCCCACCAGCAAGTCTCAGGTTTCTTTACTTTCCTTTACTCCACGCATCTTTAAGCAAGTCGGTGAGCAGGCATGACTATTTTTTAATGAATGTCACGAAAGACAAAGTAACATTTTCAAGCAGATACCTAACCCCCCAGGGAAACACACATCACCCACGCCATGAATAGCTCTAACACAGACTTTTAAACAGCTCTCAACCCCAGCCTCATCTCTTACTCTGCTACACTGCCTGTGCCGTGCCCTATGTGTGCCTCACACTCCCTTCCTCTCAGGCAAATTCGGGAATTTACGGGAATTTACACGGCACGGCCGCCGTGCAGAGGGGAATGGCCCTCGGCCGCGCGCCCGCCGCGAGGCCTCTGGCGCCACCCAGCGGCAGCCTGGGCCAGTCCGGCCCGGCCGTGAGGGGCGGGCTCCAGGCCGCCAGCATGGCCCCGACATAAAACAGCGTTTTCTTTGCAGCACCTCCCCAAAGAGCCGGCAACGTCCCATTTGGGGGCGATTATACCCCAGGAGCAAAGCCCCAAAGCCGCCCAGGGCCAGCTGGAATGGAGCTGAGCTGCAGCACGCTGCCACACCCCCTTCGCTAATTAACCCGTGGCCAGGCTCTCCTCTCGCCTTAACGTGCAGGAGGAGAAAAAACTCCCAAGTGTTCTCTGCAGAGTTCCGCCAGTGCCATGTGCCAGCGCGAAGCGATGCGGAGTGGCCGCCTCTGGCGGCTTTTCGTGACCTTTCTCATGGCCGGGGCTGCAGCCGCCCGTCAGGGCTGGCCGGGGCAGCCGTGCCCGCTGCAAGCTGCAGGGATTACATGTTGCTAAGCGTAAAGCAGCCAAACCGACTTTTCTCAGCTTTTCCCCTTCTGTCAGAAATTCACTTGGGGAAATTCCATTTGCTCATTCCGAGTGAAAATTCGTTGGGGAAAAATGGGGATTTTTAGTTCTAGCACGCAACCCAGCTTTGACAAAAAAGACAAAGGCAGCCCCTCCTCTGCCCCCAGCTGTGAGAGCTAGGCCTGCAAATTTGATATACGATTTTTTAAAATGCAAGTTTTTTTCTAAGAATTGCTGCCAAAGCTTAGTGGTAGGACCACACTGAAGTGAGTGCAACAGAAAGATACAGTAATATCTTCAGATGTCCTTGGATGCATTGCCTCTTTCAACCATTTCACTGATATAATGAGTTAAATGAAAGCGTATGTGGGGGGTTTTTATATTACAAAGCTGCTTCTTACAGTAGGTGAACTAACTCAGTGTTTAAGGTAATGTGTCAGCCTCTTGACTCAACATCTGAAGGAACTAAGCTGTAAAATCTAACAATGACTAACCTGCAGACTTTAAATGTGGTCTGAATTGGTCCTGTTCTTTGTCTTTTCAACCCAAAAAGCACACCCCTTTCTCAGTCTCTTCCTGGAATATCCTAAATCCCCATGCTGCTTCCCCACCTGCACCACCAGCAAGCCAAACGCTTTCTTCCTCCCCTTATTTCTCCCTACCACTATATACTTCCATCATCTCATGCTACAGCATCACTTTGGCATAGTTTTGTTTATGTCTTGTTTTGATAGCAATGAACTGATCATGATTCTCAGGGAAGACAGCATCTCAGTGTTTCACAGTTGCTTTGTTTGGTATATCCTGTAATTTTTATTACAGGATTTTTTTGGTTACTTGCAAAGTAATCTGATAATCTAATTGCACGGTTTTCCCCAGGTCTTCTCAAAGCCTTTGGCTTTTTAGAATCCTCTTTCTAAATCCTGAAAGTAACATTTTTCTTAGCATTTCTGTTTAATACTTGCCTGTTGAACTCTGCAAGTATCTTCCTTCTGAAGAGGGAAATGCAGTTACGTACTCCAGAACAGCCTGCCCTCATCCATCTGAAGGGACACCGCCTGCCGTATCTAAGAAGCATTTTTTGAAAAGCTGTTTTTCTACTGGCTTATTGTGTCAATGACCCAACAACAACTGGCAAAGGAGCTGTTTATCAGGTCTCTCCCTTGCAAATTGCTGTTAATGGGCACACATACCTTATACCCACATGAAGCCTTGCTTGGTGGGCTGTGTGGGTGGACCTGAGCCTGTATTCCTGCAAATACTTGAGGACACAATCTAGTCACAGCCTTACAGTTAAATGTTGTATTAAGACACCCTTGAAATAAGTGTACATTGCAGCTGATTTTTTTGTCTCAGTTTTACACCCCTTAAAAAGTATTGACCACCTTGTCATCTCCTGTTTGTTCAGTGCTTGCCACTTCGGTGTTGCAGCCTGATAGAAGGTCTGCTGGATACTCTCTCAATACACATTAGGCAAGAGCAAGTAATAAATTGAGTCACGGAAACCTCACTGGTAGGATGTCTCTGGAGGTGGGACAAAGTATCATATGTCCTACATCCATGAGAGGAGGGTTCAAAAAGGTGTTTTTAAATTATGATTACTTTAGGGGAAACAAAGATGGGTTTGGATTTTATACCTGTCTGACTCTCAGGATTGCTAAGTGTGTATAATACCCCGACTATGCAGAGGAAGCTGAGCCTCCTACATATCTGCAAGCCCATGTGCAAGAGTAGTAGCACTGCATTCCAGCACTGAACTTGTTATTCCTAGCGCCTGTTTAGAGATGGAGATTGGGACCTTGATTTCACTTAACACATGATTTACAGTGCCATTCTAACATCAAAATCCTCCATCCACATGCTTCATGCTTTTAATGAATGAGGAGCCAGAGCCCGTCAGATGGATTAGCCATATGTCAACTCCCCAGTGCACTACAGCAGAGCCATTGTTAATCTGAACACCTGATCTCAAGCCAAATGGAACAATTATATAACCTAGATATCTGAAAGGCGAATAGTACAAAAACAAACAAGAAAGAACAATCATCCTTACTTACACATGTGTATATTTTACTACAACGATTAGGCAATCAAGGCTGTCATATAATTGGCTTTTTTTAAATTACAAAAATGATAGAAGGGTTGCAGTAATTAAAAAGTGCAGGCAACACGTTGAAAGGTGATAAATTACATAAAGGCAAAGTGCAAATGAAGCAAAATCTCTACAAGTATTTATTTTCTTCTCCACAATTTAGATAATTTGTGTATTTGCTGCTTGTCCGTTCCTGACTGTCCTTGACTACCAGTGTGAAATTGGTCAGAGGGACAGAGACTTGTCCCAAGAACTTGAGTTACCAGAGCAGAAGATTACTTTAAAAATTGGTGTCAAGCCCCAGAAAAGCCACAGGAATGAGGCTCTTCACCAAGATAGACTGCATGGGCAAGTTCTATGGCACATGCCTGAATTGTCATGAACATCCAAAGCAAACTTTGGAAAACTGACAACAGAAGATAAAGGTCCACTAGCATTATTCCTCCCACATGCCCAAAGGAGACAAACGTGCAATTAATTTAGCTTATTTATTAGGCTAGTGCCTAGGGCCCCTCAAGGTGGGGCCTTATGATGTTAGGCACACAAAAGCAGAACAAGCCTCTGCCCCAGAAAGACTTATACAAGTGTATCTCCTTGTACAAGGCGGGAGAGAGGAGGATAAAATATAAGCTGAGTGACCTAGCTGTCACAAGGGATGTTAAGATAATACTCTAAAGTACACTGGAAATTATTCTAGGAGGAAAGTGTCTACCTAGGTAATTTGAAAGGCCAGCCTTTCCACACTGCCCCAAAGCCATCCTCCAGAGATCTGCTACAGAGCTAGTAGCCACGGTCAAATCCCACAGGAAGGTCTCTAGTCTGTAGTAAATTCTTAGGACCTGCCTGATCCTCAGGGCTGATTTCCCACAAAATTATTCTTGGGAAGCTAATGGTCCCCCTGTTTCAAGGGTCCTGGCATCAAGTCTCCAAACCTACATGCAGTTAAATACTCGCCATCTGGACATACACTCTTGTACGTATTCACTCCTGAGGTTTGCAAGATATGCTTTGCAACCAATTTATTTTTATTTGCAGCTTCCTTGGATTTTCTTTTCCTTTTTTTTTTTTTTCTTTCCCCCCAAAAGATGGCCCAGGTTGCACAACCTTCTAGCACTTTACATGCGCATTTCTGAATTTACTTTGGGTTCATTGGACTGCTCCTCACTGGCATGGGTAAATTCTTTATGTTAAGTCGTGTTGGTAATAATAATATTTGCTATTTTTCTGTTCTTTTGTAATTTCAAAGCACTGAACAAATTAACTATTGGAGCTGCTAGAAAAGCTCTTGTAGCAGCATTTCAGATTTCAGATTTCAAAAACGCATCAATTTGTTCTGTGGCCAAACTCTCAAGACACTGCAGTGCAGGTACAGTAGTAACCTACAGCTGAGAAGTGTCAGACTTGACACAGTCTCCAGCATGTGTGTATGCATACACAACCCTATAAGTTAGATGTGTGAGCTGTCCAGCTCAGGTCACAAACACCGGACACTATAACTGGGGCGGGGGCGGTTATATATGGTGTGTGAAGAGTGATTTCAATAAGAATAAAGCTTAGTTTGGGTTAAGGGACAAGAAAGAAAGGACCCAAGCAAAAGTTGGGTTGAGAGGGTGTTGCACACAATTTTGACTGTATTAGCCTATTCGGATCTGGGGGTAGAATGGCTGTCAGGCTTTCTTGCCAGCTTTGACATTAACAAGCATGGAAGCCAAGGGATTGTGTGCTGGCCTCGAACTCGTAAAGCCTGTGGCCTGTGAGCTGCTGGCTGAGCGAAACGAGGCGCGCTTCACTTTCCAGTACTTCTCTCTCCTTTCCCATCCAGTGCTACTCTTTTAGAATGTGAGCTCATACATAGAGAAGCTGTTTTCTTATTCCATCTATGAATGGCAGAGCCCTGAGCTCAGCTGGGCCTCTAGGCACCAGGTTAATATATATAATAATAGCGCGGTACAAAAAAACAAAGGCATAACAGTTTCATGATGGAACGCATCTCAGATGAGTTAATGTATGCAAAGCACTTTGAAGTTGAAAGGTTTTGCAGCGTGTAAAAGCTGAGCATTGCTTTCATATGGATCTGTTGATCTTGAGGACTCAAGAAGCTGCTCCAAACTTGCCTCTACTCAGCGAAGTGCAGAGTGCGAACCCCTGCTATTCACTGTGATCTCCAAGTGGAATAGTATGTCCAAGAAATTCCTATTTGAGGATGTCATTAAGAAAACCGATGTCATTTTAAGCAAATATCTTTCGTTTTAGCACCTCTCTATATTAAAAACAAGCATCCCTGAGGAAAAATGCAAATAGGCTTTTCACAATCCTGCTGACTTTGGCATTACCCCTTCTCCACTGCTTTGAGTCACTCTCACTTTCTGGTTCTCCTACATTAAGTTGCCATGGGAAATACAAAAAGAAAAAGTGTTACAACCTGCCAACAGATTGACATGGATCTTATGCATTCTGGCTCCTGAAGCTGAATTGACTTTCCAAGGTACACTGAAGCCTAGCTGATCCCTGGGCAGGAATAAATGGCATTTTGCGGCTCCATATCCAGGCTTGTTTGGCCAAGCTCTTTCTGGGGTAGGAGCTGAGACCCTGTCCCGAGCACCACCACAGACCCAGCCCAAACATTCCCCAGCAGATTTGAGACCCACACTGCTACTTTGGATCATGCTTGCTTTAGTTGCTGTCATATCTCACCACTCCTTTTAGAGTACTATTTACTGCTTTCCAAGGAGCAGTTTAGCTCAGGATTGAGGACCTGCCTCATGAAGTGATGTGCAGGCACACCCAGTGGTGGTCCCAGAGCTCATCTTCTGACTGAGACATGATGCAGTAACTGAGCAAAACATCCCCTTAAAGAAAGCAGAAGAGTGACAGGAAAACAAGAGACTACACAGAGCAGCTTTGAGCCTAATTTTGGTGGTTCTGCATCATTTCAACTCTTTTGCCCCTTTTGTGTATGTATTACTATAGAGATCCACGGTGATATGCACGCTTATGCATGCATCCACCCGAAGAGAGAAGAGCTGTAATTAAATACGCCCGACGGACACCCACCATCCCCACGAGACGTGTCCCCGCCCACGGCCACCGCCGTCCTTCCGAAGCCGGTGCCACTAGATGGAGCTGAGCAACAAAATTCCTCCCAGGCCATGTGCACGCTGCAGCATCAGCTGCATTGCCTAAGTCGCAGGTTGCAACTTGTTTCTTGCTTACTGGGCACTAATGTTGTTTCCCTGGACAGTTGATACAGGGACAAGCTGTGGCGAATTGTCATTAAGAGGTTGCAAAACCATACTCCCCAACCACGCTGATTCACTCTTAGCAGAGGATGATGTCAGTCTGGGTAGATTTGACAGCCAAAAATGAGTTTGGGAAATGAAAGGAGGGGCTTCTGCATGGCCCACAGTTTATGGGGTGGAAAAGCCGTCTCTGTAATAACTTGTTTTGGTTATCTAGGGAACAAGGAGTTTGGCAGCCCCTGCCCGTTTAGTGAAAACCCTTCTGCTCATCAACAGCATCTTGGGAGCCTGGGAGACTGGAGGAATCTCTGCTTTCCCTGGGGTTGTTTTTCCAGCCTTTCAGATGGTCTGGTGGCAGCAAACTGGACACGAAATTGCCTGTCTGTCATCCTTGGAGAGGAGTTCTGCAGGAAAAGTAATTGTAAAAAAAACCCCATCCTTATGGTCTGGACAGAGCAAAAATTTCAGGGAAACAATCAAAATACAGGCACACCAGGTAGCAAAGTACCTGTCACGCCTATCCTGCATGGGGAGTGGTGCTGAGAGGCTGAAAATTGGCTCAGTGGAAACGCCGCCCTGGGATAGCCCGCTTGAGAGAAGTGACACTGCCAGATCTTGTTTACACAGGGCATTGGCTGTGCTCTGTCTCCAGCCCTTTGGAGGCAGGCAGGCTTAAGTCTGCCCTGCTCCCCACAGTGGACGGGTTATCCCACTGTAAAGATGTCAAAACCATCCCATTTATTTTGTAAACGTCTTTACTTATAAACGCTTCCATAACTAAACAAGTGTGGTGATGGGAAATCTGCTTTTTAATTTTTTTAAGATGTTACAAACAGAGGAGATAAATGTGGAAAGAAAAGGAGAGAAAGGTAAGAATAAAATATATTAGCAAATTGGGTAATTGCAACATCTAAAAAAAAATTTAGGATGCAGAGTGCCAGGCTAAATTTTCATTTTATCTGTTGACAAATATAATGGACTGTAGTTAGCTAGGAGCAGAATGCAAACACAATCACAGCTTGTAACATTAAATATTATTTAGGTTATGTGTTAAAATGGGAATAGGGATAAACTAAATCTGCATTACAGTGGGCCCAATATAAACTGGAGAAACCAGTGTAAAAACAGAACCAAATCTTGGAACTTTGCAATGCACTTATACAAATTACATGGTCATGTGGGGAAAAAAAAGTATTAGTAAACCATGGAATGAATCTGCAAATATAGTGCTTCTGTCCAAGTCTAAATGTATTATCCAAAATGTATTATCCAATATTTTTTGTATTTACCTAATCAAGTGGATCTCTCTACAAAGATAGAGTGTATCATCTCTTATTTTCTTTATTCCACATGTGTGCCATATTATTATAACTTCAGTTTAATCTGAAATGAATGCTTTCTGCATCCCAGCTCTTTAAGTGGCAAATGCCTGCAGGCAGGCACCACTGAGATGTTTTAACAGTACATAATGCAGCGCGGGTTGTACAGTAGTAGGTTTCTGTAATGGTACCCAAGCAGCTAACCAGTCGGAAGACCACTTTTTTCAAGCGAACAATGCTAAGGTTCTTTGTACTCAAGGTGTGCTAAAGCCTGCAGGAAAGGGTGTGGTACACTCACAAAAGTGTGTCTGTGGCCAAGGTGTTCCCAGGAACGTGGGTGAGTCACCAGTGTCACATTGCTTAGTTGCCTGTGACAGGTGACTTTTGGTAGCTGCATTATTACTAAATAGAAATATGAGTGAGTCTTGCTACATGCAGCCACTGAAGTGTGATGTGAGCACCTGATGCTTTACAGAAAGCCTCAAGGACCACACAGGACTAAAGCTGTAGGATTGTAACCTGGTAGAAAAAATGGGCCCTCTCTGCCTGGTGAGCAGCTGTGAGGAAATTAATAAATTTGAAGAGTCTAGCCATATATTACCCCACTGTAATGAACAGAAATAGCTTTTTAATAATTTCTAAGCTAATTTGATGGTTAATTTAAGAAAGCAAATCAGTATCTGCTGTAGTTGAAATTTGATGTTGGGAAGCTGTAAAATAAAACTTTTTTTCCCCTGCCTTCTTCGGCTTCAGGCAAACTTAGATGGCATCCTTAGCCAAGGGTAACTCATCCTTTGACTTCAGCTGTGCTACCTGACAGGCAAATGGGAGCTCTGGTGTGTCACTGTCACATTAAAGCTTCCTTGGCTGTACAGAGATGCTCCGTTTCCCAGGTCCCACATCCACATTGCACCACTCCCTGTGCCACCAAGGAGGCTTGCCTCCAGACCTGCCAAGGCTCGTCAGCCACCCAGCACGCTTGCACACTAGCTTTCGGTCAGGACTTCCAGTTCTGCTGCGGCGCCTTTTGGAGAGCGAAAACTCAGGTACTTTCATGCAAGCGCAGCACATCACACCTGTGGTGCTGAGGGAGCTGGACACAGACGGCCCTGAGCCCCACGCACCCTGGCCGGGCAGCCCCAGAGACTGTGCAAGAGCAGGCAAGTCGCAGTGCTAAGCATGCCAAAGCCTGCCCCAAGCACAGACATGGCCCGAAGGGGGTTGCAAAATTTGCCTCTGCACTGTCAGAAACACAAGGTCACCTTGCACTTTTGGGGGTCCTCTCTGACTCCTGTAATCTCCAGTTTTATGGGGCCTTAGAGCAGCTGGTACATGGAACCTCAGTGCCCAAAAGCCCAGCTCAACCATGGCTTATGGTGCATATGAAGAAGATCCTCCTTCATCCTCACAGGCACAAGGGGATGCCGGCAGCGTGGCCCTGACCCAGAGGCAGAGCCATGTGAGTGTCCTGCCAGAGGATCCCCAGCTCCTGGCCCCTCAAACCTGATGTTTTCTCCTGCACATCCAGGCTGCAGAGGTGACAACGAGCACGTTCAGCCGCTGCCGGCCTGCTTGCTTTCCAGTACCATGGACCCCATGCCTACTGACATAAATCCAAGCTGAATACAGCCTCAAGCTTCAAGTCATTAATCCTACTACAAGTTCACACAGTGTGGTGCAGCCAAGCGCAAGAAATGGAAGAAGGGGGAGAGAGAAATAAAAAGGGAGCAGAGGGGGTTGGCACCTGTGCTAGGGATGTGGCAGAGACCAGTTGGAGGGTTTCTGACAGCGAGTTTCAGATCACCTTTCATTTCAAAGGCAATCCTGTCCATGAGCTGCAACATCTTACCCTGAGACACTGCATTAAAAAAGCATGAATTGGTTTTGCTGTTCAGGGGGTCTTGCATTCCTGATGGAGAATGAAAGAGGAGAGCTGGTGAGTAACAGCATGCAGGGTGAGATGCAAGTGGACCTGATGTCTCTGTATCTACCCAGAGCCCCTCACAGCACAGCTGAGTACAGGGCTTACTGATAGAGTAAGCTGAATGGAAGGTACTTTTTTCTCGGAAAGGCAGTGGTTTGTGCTGGGAGGAGGAGAGAAAGGGCCTCTTTCAGCTGGGGGAAGACTGTTAACACCACCAAATCCCTGTCATACGGCCATAGTTCAGAGCACCTTCCAGTTAGTTACGGAATTGGGCAAATAGCTCGTCCTTGCTAATGGACAGGATGAACTTGCCCACTAGCTGATGTGGGGAGAAAAAAGACTAATAAATCCCTTGTACTCTGACAGGTTTACACTGGTCCAAACTGATGCCTGCGCTCAGGTGGCATCTCTGGAGTCCACACACTGAAGAGGATAACCGGGGCACGGTGACCCTATAACCACTGCCTACACACAGGCAGCTGGGACAGGGAGATGTAAAAGCAGCCTCTGCCCCATGGTAGTCACTGGCCAAAACTGTGAGCCCAGCCAGGCACAGGGGTGGTTGTGCTGCCGGTGTCAGACTGCTGCCATGCCAGTCCTCTTCAGCTGGGAAAAGCACTGCTCCCTGGCTGAGAGAGAGGAACATTTGGCTAAAAACTGCTGTCACATGAGAAGATTCACCAGGATGAAATGGCAAGGCTTTGTTTTGACTCTGCTGCTGATCTTACAGGTGACACTGATGAGAGTTCAAAAATCCGGAGACAGAATGACTTTTTAGGTCTGTCAGAAACAATAGTTTTTTCTGTTTTTCTCTTTGTCTGCCAAACTCCAAAATCAATTCTTCAGCCAGAAAACATCCAGCCAGGAAAGATGTGATGTGAGGTGTCTTTTCTCTGCGTATATCTTACCGTTGACACTGTTCACCACTGGTTTAGCACTAAACATGGTGTTGTTTTTTCCTCCCTGCTTCTTCTACTCTGTAATCCCCACAACTGGTTCCTGCTCTTACCAAGGAGTTGTGTGTCCTCCTAGGACAGACAAGAGATTGGCTTTAAGTACAGCATCTGTTAGTTATTGTTTACAGTTAAAGTTTCATCTTTGACCAGAGACCAATGCAATGGCTCTGAGTGTTGGAGAATGTTGAATTAATGTAACTCTCTCTGTCATTTCCTCGTGTTCTTCTTCTCTACATGCAGGCTCCAGGCCACAAGCTCCAGTGAAGCCTTCAGAGACAGATGGCAAAGGGAGACATGAAAGACACACACACCAAGTAATGCAAAGCTGGTTAGAGCAGTGTGAGATGCCCTGCAGGTAGCAGGATGGTGTCTTTTTCCTAGGACCCTTTTTCTGGGCAACAATGAAAGGACAACAACTGTCAGGGAGGCAGTTGCTGCCCTGCCTTCACATGTGAAAGCCTTATTTGCTTTGCCAAAATAAATGGTGCCTCTCAACAGCAGAAATACTCATGCCTACAAGTGGCCTGCCTGGCCTCTCACAAGGTATCTGTTCTGGTCACATCCAAAGACCCCAAATCAAGACTGGAGCAGGGCTGTGGTAGATGCTGCAAAGCGAAACACTGGTGCAGGAAGTCCCACAGCCTGCCACAGTTTCCATGCTGGTGTGGAACAGGACAGGGGTGCCAGCAACTGGCTGCAGGTGTGGTCATGGCTAATGGCAACTCAACAGTTCCATGTTCTGGGAACAATTTGATCCTTCAAAATCACTCATAAAGGAAACCAAACAAACTCTTGTACAAATAAAGCCAATTAGTTTTAAAGCTACCCCAGCCAGCTCTCTGTGTCCCTCACGGGCTGACGCAGACTGTCACAGCCTTTGTGGCCCCACTCTGTGTGGTGAGGGTGGCACAGACTCCTCCTAGCAGCCAGGAGGGCTGTGAGAGGGCAGGTGACACTGCAGAGCTGCCCCATCCTCTGCCACAGAGCACATGCCTGCTGGTACCTCACAGACGGCTCCTTACGCCTTCATAACTCTGCCCCCACCAAAAGCTGGGTGGAGGGAGCCTAACCCCACACAGCCGCAAGGCGGTTACAATGGGAACGCAAATTAAAGCCACCCATTTATGTAAACTACCTCGAAGTACTGAATACAAAAACAGATGCATAGAAACAGAACTGCAATACCAGTTTCAGGCAGGATCCACTGGAGCACAAGATGAATTATATACATATAGGATTTCAAAGGGGATCATTAGGACAGAGTTCTGCCCACGTCTTAATGACCTGAATAGATTAGCCTCTCCCTCCTCACTACCTTGTGCTATCTGGCTGGGGATTGTCACTGCAGAGATTTTCCCCTTCACTTCAGGCCTTAAAGCAGAGCTTCAGGGAGAGGGCAGGGGGCAATGGTGTCCTGCTGCATCCCAAGGAACTCCCACCACCCTGATGGGAGTTGCTTGTTTGCAGAGAGAAACCCTGGGGACAGTCTCAAAGTAAGAAACAGGCAAAGTGAAAGGAGAGAAAGCCTAGCTGAGTGCACTTGGGCAAGGAAGGACAAGGGGGAAGAGTGTCTGAAATGAACCTTTCTCTGGTGTTTCTCAAGTATCAGCAGAGGAAAGTGAGAGGAAACAGAATAAACAAAGGAAAGAAACAGTGAAGGAAGAAGTATGGTATTAACCGGATGGAGAGTTTAAACCAAAATAAAACCCCATCCAAGAGATGCATGAAGGGCACAGGAGATGCCCCTGCACCTTGCAGATCCTTCCTTACAACTGCTCCCAGTTCTGTGAAAGAAGTGCCTGTTGTCCTTTAGGGGAAAGGCTGAGCATGGCTCCTAACAGCCTGCGCAGGGTTTCCCCGCAGGGCGCACTGCCCATTCCTGTGCCGGGCAGATCTGCCCTTCCGGAGCACAGGTAAATAATCCCACGTGTGCACGCCTTGGGGTGAGTACATTTTTCCTGGGTGAATACAGTTTTTCCAAATGATTAAGATAGGATAACCAGGAGTAAGAGACCAGATTATACAGCAGAGCTCACGAATTTCCATGGAAGGCCAGGAATGCTGTGCCACAGGTAAGCACTGCTGTCACCTCTGTTGTTTTTCAAGACCAGTTTCCAAAGGTAATTTTTGGTTTGTGATAAACAGCCTTGGAGTCACTCCAGATTTACCCTCTGCAGATCACCTCCACTGACTGTCCCCTTGTCGGGGTGGTTGGTGTCCTTATGACCCCAAGCCTGTAGTCCCTGAGGGAGCCCTCCTGCAAACACAGCAAACACTCCATCAGATGTCCTATGTCCTGCATGCAGCACAGAGGCTCTGGATGGCTGCATACAAGAGCCCACACCAAAACTGTGAGTCCTTGCAAAGCAGCAGAGACCTTTGGGTACGGCAGACCTAGGGCCAATGGTAGCATCACTTAACCCAAGGAGGCAGGGTCAGATGAGGCAACCTGACACAATCTGTTTTACCTCTCTCTATGCCAAGAAAAAAGTACAGCTGTTTGGGTTCCCATGGCATTTATTTTATACCCTTTTATCCTAAGCTCTGTGTTATTTCATGTAATAAACAAATCACAAGTCTTGTTTTACATATCTTTGCACATGAAATTTCTTTCCAATTCTTCTTATGCTTGTCTAAAAAGTGCCTAGCAAACTGCTGCATTAAACAAAAATTAAGTCAAGGTTGGGGCTCCTGTACCCAGAGCCCTGAGGTTTTATAGAGCTTTCTTTGTGCAGCTTCTATTTCTGTCTGATTAAGCTATCTAATTCTCAGAGGTTAAGCTATCTAAACTGACTGGGTACTGAAGCATTTAAAATGTAAACGCACTGAGCTTTAATCACAGTCTGCAGACTACACCTCTCTCTCCATCTATGGATATGTGGGAGCTGTTTCCTTGCAATTTCTTGATGTTACACCTGCATCTAATAGCATCTTACATGCCATAATTAACCAGAGTGTGCTGGAGTGAAGGACAAGGTGTCCAGGTGTATGGAAGCAAAGGTAAATGTGCAGCTACAGCAGCTAAGTTGACCCTGTCTCCCCTCTGTGTCCTGCTACCCTCACAGCATCTTCTGTGCTGGTACTCACACTGCTGGCTTGTCCTTGGTTAGGAAACACTGCTGCCAGCATGAAAGTCAGGGAGGGGGACAAAGGCGAAGACACAGCTCCCACAGTGATGCACTTCAGACAAGTGAGAGCTGCCAAGCTCTCCTCCCTCCCAGTACCTCACTATGATATTCAGAAGTCCTTTGATTTTTACATTTGAGAAAAATCCTTACAGAGGGAGTATTTCCAGTCTGGCACGGTGTGCCCTGGGAAAGGAAGACACACTAGAGCTGTTCCGCAGCTTTGGCCCATAGGGATTACCAGGGAAGAGTGCAGTGAGCCTGATGCAACGCTGCAAATCCCGGCACTAGGCAGCCCAGGGACTTCCCAGGCCACAGGCAGCATCTGCAGGAGCAGCTCTAACAGGCCTCCATAGCCTGCTTTTCCATTAATTTGCCTAATTGCTTTTTGAACCAATGTATAGTTTCAGCACCTGAAGCATCCCATGGCAATGAGTTCCACCAATTAATTATGGCTGGGTGAAAAAAAGACTTCCTTCTCTATGCCTTAAAAAATATCTGCCTGATGATTTCATTTAACATCCCTCGGCTCTTGCCTTACGAGCAACTGCTGCCATTCCTTTTCTGTTCGTCACGTTGCAGACCTGTCGCAGCCTCGAGTCCTCCCTTTTCTAGGCTAAATTTGACTGATTCAGTCTCTTTTCATACAGATAGCATTGTGCATCTCTGATCGTTCCTGTCATACATCTCTCTGCCTTTTCCCATTCAAGTACAGCCTGATTTTCAAGAGTGCCACACACCCACAATCCCGAGGTTGCTCAGTGGGAACCGAAGGCACTGTGCCCTACCTCCTTTAAAAAATTGTATTTGCTGCTGTGGGTTGTGCTCCAAAACTGGCTGCAGCCCTCTCAGCAGATGTCCTGGAGGCATTCAGCAGTAACCCTGCGTTTGGTGGAGGGGTGGTAGCACCATGCCTGGTTCCCAGGGCTTTTGCAGACGTCAGCTCCAAAGTGCCAGCCACGGCCAGCTCTGGCACTTGCTTCTTGGTGCCTCTGTCACTAAGCCCACAAACAAGAGGTGACTGCCACAACATTTGTATTTGAGATCACAGGGACAATAGAGGTAATATGTTCATTGAGCAATGTGTTACCTCAATGAAACATTTATAGGCACTTGCAATAGAAATATTGCAGATAGGATGAAGAAATTACCTCAGACAGGATCAAATACGCAAATCTAACTGTAGCTGTGGACTTCTCCCACAAGATAAACAAGTGGCTAAGGCCTCAAGGGAAATACCAGGAAAGGAGAATCCCGGCAAGTTATTCTTGCGTCAGGTATTTTTTTGCAGGGCTTTAGTAGGAACTGTGTCGGGGAGTCCTGCCTGCCTGTGCAGGAGCCCTGCCTGAGGACATTGCTGCTGCACCCCCACTTCCCCAGAGCCCCTCACCCCAAGCCCTGCACACCACGGGCGGAGCAGGCTTGTGCCTACTTTGTGTCAGCAGTTGTTTGGGAACTGAACAGGACACAAATACAGGCACAGGTTTTGAATGGAGAGGGGAAATGTTTACAAGAGCCCTACGCTTAAGATGCCTTCCTCTTGCTACTGAGATGCAGAGGTGAGTCCAGGGTTCCAACCCCTCCAGGACAACCACAAGGAAGAAAGACAAAATGTGAGGTAGAGAAAAAGCTATGATTCAAAGCACTACGCCCACCTCTCTGCATCTCTTGGGATAACAACCCACCAACCACTTCTCCAGGCACCACAACTCCCAGGGGCTGCAGTGGGCCAGCGCGGAGATTATCTTTGCCATCTCTTGGCATTTTTCTAGCTCAGCGTATAATCCATCTTTCTTTAAGTATTTTGTTTTTCTTAAACAGCGTTGCTATTCCCTTCAAAACATAACTCTGTTTATCCAAAACAAGCAAGGGCTGGTGCCACACCATGCCAAATGGCAACCATGTTGCTGCTGGGTGGCGCTTGACAGCACTGAGCTGCAGGTGACAACTCCTTTTTCCACTCAGTGAAACAGGCAAGGATATGCCCACAATAAACCACCACTTATCTGTTGAGGCAGAGATTTTTTCTTTGCTTGTCAGCATGGATTACAGGCTGAATATTCCTTTTCTTTATCAGAAAGCATTTACAGACATTTCCACCGTTCCTACTCTAAAGTTATTCTGCAAAAGATGAGCGAAACAATTAAATTGTTGGCTTAGCAGGAGTGAGACAGCTCTTCTTTTAAACAGGGGATTTTGATTGCACCCTGTTACTTCATCTCTTTAGAATATTCACTAGACAAAGTAATTTTCCTGTCTCTGAACAGTGCTAAGCTGTCAGACTCCTTTTCTCTGAGCAAAAGGTAGTGCGGCATCTTCTCCCCACATAAGTGCTTTTTTTTTTGGAAAATAAAAAAAGGAACAAGAAAAACACCCCTACTTCCCAAGTGGTCACTTCAAGGCAAGAAGAAAGCTGTTTCTGATCATGTAAAGCTCCAGCACCCAGGAATCCGTCCTAGCAGGATCACCACCCCAGGAGAGCCAGCCCCACCTGGGAGCATAACATCAGGAGGCTCATTTAGCAGCTAAAATAACCCACCCTGCAAACATTCTTCCATTTAGTTTTAAACAGCAGTGGGGCTGAAACTCAGCCTCAGACAGGATGGGGGGATGTGGAGGGTGAAGGATTGGGGCAGGGCAAAAAGAGATTGCAACCAGCACAGACACTGCCCGTGTTGTTCGGTTAATTGGGGAAACAATGTCCTCTTTCAGGGGCTGCAGGTGGCTCGGGGCATTGCAGAAAAGGGACTTTATGGCTCTCTATGATAGCGTGGTTGAAAGGTTTGGAGCCTATGTACAAAAAAGCCTTTGCTGAGGGCATTGCTGCTGCATCAAGTATCAATGAAAGCTGCATCTCTGCTGTTATGAATCCAATCACCACGGAAAATGAATGGGAAGCATTAAGAGTAGCAAAATAGTATTTCAAGCTGCAATGAACAGCATCCAATTCATCAGTGAATAGCAGGCCTGGGTCAGGGAAAGAATAGCTCTGATTGAAAGAAATATGGAAGAGCCTTGAGCAGTCTGCTGGAACAGATGTGCGAAAGAAGTAACCGAAACTACAGGCACTTCTGAGGCCTCGTGTACAGCCAGCTCCGAGCAAGGCAGTCTGGCTGGGTGTAGGGTCTGCAGCTCCCCACATGAACCAGTTTACAGGGCCTTTAACATTACCACTCCCTTGGCTTTGGAAATTAGCTTCTCTAAAGAAGAAAAACAACCTGTACGTGCAACAGCATTTTAGCCCTGCAGTTTACCTCCAAATGTCACGGTCAATCTTTCAGAAGCCAAACTGGCATGAAAAACATAAAGGCATTATCAGCATTTTTACAGTTAGGCAAAGTAAGGGCATGTAGTAAAGCCAGAAGCAGAACTCGGATGTCCCAGTTTCCCATCCCTAATCCCAACCTTGCTCGTCCACCAGCCCCTGTTCATTTCTAGGATGCTGCAGTGATGAGGGCTGCAAAACCCAAAAGCAAGCCCTGCTTTTTCTCCACCATCACAGCAGGGCAGCCCAGCCTCAGGCTGCTATTGGTGGGTACCAGGGACCCCTTGTAGGACTGAAGACCTGCTTGCCAGCAGCCTCAGCCCAACTTGCCCCCTTGCCAGGGCTCACCAGACTCTGTGCAGTCTTTTCCTAGGTGAGTGGGATGCTGGTGAGACCCTGCTGGATGGCAGTCTGCCCACACCTACTGCAAACTAAAGGGGGGCCAGAAAGGCCATGTTCTTGGCAGAGAGTTAACAGGGACTGGAGCTCTTGGCCCAGTGGCTGCTAGTCCCTGAAATGCTGGGATGCCATGCGGCTGAACCAATGCCAGGACATGTCCCTCCAGTTTTGCACTGCTTTGGTCTGCACACTGGACTTTTACCCAGAGATTGCTCTGGCTGACCTCTCTGTAGCAGATGCTGTCTTCAAAGAGCAGTGACACAGGCATGGCAAGACAGCTGATAAGGCTTGATGGCTCTTTATTTAGGAGAAATCCTCTTGATGATTGCCCAGGGCAAATAAGACTCAGAGGCTTGAATTCCCAGAGGAGGCATTGATGCATCAGATCAAAGCCTGCTCCCCAGCTGTCACCGCAGAGGCATCACCTCCAGCCATAACAGGAGGTTATAAAAACAAGGTCTCTCCCTGACACATCCCAGGCTGCTCAAGGAAACCAGCTCAAATGAGAGGAAAGTGAGAGAGTCCTGGCTGCAAGTGCACTATGGACTTCGAGTGCAAGGGGCAGGCTCCCAGAACCACTGTGAGATGGGGGTTCAAGCCCCAGGGATGCACCAGAGCCATGCGGGATCTGGGGCAGGGCAGCGTGTGTTGTTTGGCTCTGCCTATTTCTTGCATTAACTCCTGTAGGCAGGGATGCGTCTGTTTGCATTCATTGGTCACTCTCACACAAGGGAACTTAAATCCGGAGCACTGTGAGACTCGAGTTATTAGAAGTTCTGGGAGATAGTTTTTGAACCAGTGGGGGCACAGGGTCCTGCTGCTGGCAGGGTGATTTCTCTCAGGTGAAGGCTTTCCAAAAAGCCTCGCCGCTGCTGACACCTCATAAGGAGCCTGACTGCAAGTGGGCACAGGCTACATCAGCCCGCTTGTTGTAACAGACCCGGGATTGTCTTGCGGGGCACTGTGTGTTCTCACGACAGCGGCTGCCTGTTGGGGATGGGCTGCCGGCGCTTCTGGCACAGATCCTGCCAAGCCAGTGTCAGGAACAGCCGGCAGCCCTGTGGAAAACTTGCCTAGTGCAGAAAAGGCCAAAGAGTTGTGTTAGTTGACATTGCTTTAAAAATTTATATCACATTTTATAGCTGTTGAAGTTACAACTCCTTCAAGGTACTTCAACATGAAAGACAGCAGGGTCCCTGCCTCGGAGACCTTACAGTCTAGTACAGACAGGTAAACATAACAAGTAGAAACATTAAACTTTAGGTAGGGAGTGGGGACAGGTTGAGGGAGTATGTACAGAAATTATCTTTGGCACATCAAAGAGCTGGAAGAAGTCCATCAGAGGAACCTTTAGGCTATTTATGTATTTCAGGTAGCAAGATAAAATCATGAATAATGAGTTCCTGCAACCTCTTTGCAGAACCAGGACTGAAGCAAGGCTTACAGAGACACTTTGCTGCAAACGTATGGCCTCTGGAAGCAGAACACTGAATCCTCCCCAGATTTATTTTACACTGTTGTCTTTTAACCAGTAATGAGAAAAGAAGTAACAGGCAGCACAAGCACACCAGCATCCTTCCAGGTGTAGGTCCCTGTCTGTGGCTATATGATCATATTCTTTATTAGCCCAGCAACATCCTTAGCATCTTTTTCTTTTTTCTTTATTTTCACCACAAACTGCTTATTCTGAACTCCCAAGCTACCTACCTCCTGAAAACACCCTATTTCGAAGCCAAAGTTCACGCTCTTTAATCTTGCCCTCCCTCACCATGCTCAATCCATGCTGTCTTCACTGAATCATTGCCAAAAGAAGGAAGTTACACATCAAAGAGTGGAACAACTAGACCCAGCTTCAACAGAGCTCGCTGTCACCTCAGCTCCTGCGGCTGGACAGTCAGCACAGGGGCCGACCCACCAGCACCTGCCAGCACAGCTTCTCTGGACAGCGCAGAGGACTCAGACCCTTCCCTTACAGGCTTTCAAAATTCCAAAGTATTTCAGAAACCAGAATTTCCTGGGTGGAACACAAAGCCAGATAACCCACTCATGCTACACTGTCAGGCAGTGGGAGATTCAGGCCTCCAAGCACCAGAGACAGCTTGGGCATAGACCAGGAGGTGTTTCTAGTTTTAATCTCATTTGTAAGGGGTCCCTTGAGCAGACACAGGACATGAACTCCTTCATTGCGATGCAAAAAGGTATCACCCAAAAACTGACAAACATACGTAGCAGCACTGTAGCTGTTCCACTGCCAAACAGATCCAGCCAAGACATTTGATCAAATCAGAGAGGAAACCTGGCAGTCCAGAGCTGGAGACCCTTTTCACCAGGCTGATGCAGGTGTGCCAGCCAAAGCTCCATAGCCATGGTGTGGAGTGCAGGAACAGAAAAAAAACAGCTCCTGCCCACGCTGCAGCTCCCAACTCCTGTGCTGCCTCTCTCCCCACCAGCCCCAGCACCACAGCAAAGAGCTGAGTGAAAAGTGTTAACTATTTTTTTAAGGTGTTCAAAAAAGAAAGTGTTTTTAAAAAGTGTTAACACCTCAGTGTTAACCAACTGAAAAACGACCTGGTGAAAAGCATTATTCCTTAGATAAATCCAGTTCACCCCCGAAACAGCTCCTGTGAGCACTTGTCAAGCTCCATTCTTAAGTTAGCCTCTGGGCAATTGAGTTAGGACTCTTCTACTTGGTGGCAAATAATTGCAAGAGATTGCCACCGTTTTGGGGGTTTTTTTTCTCTTGCTGTTTGTTTTCTCTTGCCCAGTTTATTGGTCGCCATCTCACCTGCGGTTGCCGTGAGTCGAGGAGCTTGGTGGCATGATGGTATTTTTGGCTGGAGATGGCTCTTCCCAGATAACTCTGCTTCCCCTCAGGCTGACCTCAGGGCACACAGAGAGACACAGGCAGAGCCCTGCAACCCAAGAGCATCCAGCCACGATAAGGCTGGGGTAGTGAAGGGGCAGACAGGGCGTTTTCCTTTGTATGGCTGGGGGCACACAGGGCTAGGGAGAGGCTGTCTCTGCCTTAGCCACCCGATAAACTCTGAGATAACTGTCAAAGTTCTTTTGCCCTCCTTTCTCCCCTTGTGCTCCTTTCAGTCAGCACTGCCAGAGACCTGCTCTCCTGAATCAGCCAGATGGGACCTCCCTGCCCTTGCCGCTCTCCCGACACCTTTCCCCACCATGGTACCACCCATGTGTTACACAAGCTGGGATACACCTCCCTCCCCATCCCTTCCCCTCACCTACAGCAAACACCCCCTTGTTTCCCTTCTGTTTTGACAACTTATCGAGCTGCTGTGGCAAAGCAGAGGCAGATCTCCAACACCTCCTCAGGCATGTGGATAACAGAGACAGCAGCAGGGACAAGGCACAGCCTCCTCAACCGCTGCGAGCAGCTGCTGCTATGTACAGAGGGCGTACAGATTACCAGGCACAAAGTACTCCACAGTATAGCTCACAAGGAGTTACAAAAGACTTTTAAGTTACCAAATGTTCTCTTTCTCACTTATTTGGCAGCGGACACTATAAATCCATGGTACACTGTAGACTGCAGCTCTCTGAGGATGGGGTCATCTGTTTGCCCTGCTGGGCACAGAGCCCAGCACTTTATGCACAGCCATTCCCATCCCTTCCAGGCTCCTGTGCTAATTAAAAAAAAAAATTAAAAATCACCATATAAGTGAGAGGAATCACCAGCCTCTTAAAGACAAAGTAAACAATCAGAGAGAGAAAAAAAGTTTGTAAGTGGGTTGGCCAAGAGAAGAGGATGTTTGTTGCACAAACAGAGTGGGAGCAAGACTTTCCAGCCTGACTGGTGAAGGGATCTATAACTCAAGACTGGAGCTCCTAGCCACGTGTGTGAATCAATTAAAGCACTCAATGAATCATTTATTTTCAACATAGGCAATCAGAAACAATGGTTTGATGTTCAATTGATTTCTCATTTGTCTTGCTCCCCTGAGTAATGATGAACAACTCACCACTTACATGGTGCATGCCTCAACCCGACTGCTCCTGGAGCAGCTTCTTCTTCAAGGAATCACACCGGGCACCTGTTCCTACCTGCTGACATTTTGTACCTCTTGGTCACTACCTGCTGATGCCTTTGGCTCTGCTTGTCTCACTCATCTCATCCCCTATGCTCTTCCCACCATATTTCTCCTTCTTTCTCTCTTTAAAAAAAAAAGTTAAATAGCAAAGCTTTGTTTCCAAGATGTGGCAGCAGACCCAAATTCTTCACTAGGAAGCATCAGGATTCTACTTCTCAAAAGCTCAGAATATCAAAAACTGCGAGAAAAGCAGCACAGCTCTGTGATGTAAAACAGTCAAAGGAAAGGAGGGAGTCTTCAGGATATTTTCTATTAGATACCATATCCATACACAGTTCCTTCATCCAAAGAGCATTTAGATGAAGTAGTTTGTATAGACCTCTACCTCGTATTTTGGACGCCTCATGGTACATTTAACTAGTTAGACCCAAGCACGTCCCAGAAGGAAGCCCTCCGTTCCATGCTGGGCTATGCTGCTGTCTCAAGCCATTAAGACATCACCTGGCAGTGAGGAGTCCTGCAGTCACACAGTTAATTTCAGGGTGTGCCATTCACATGGCCCCAGTTGGCCATCCGCAAACAAGACAGCTTGGCTGTGGCTGTTGCCCATTCCTAGCGGATACAATGCACCTCTGGGACCGGGCCAAGAGGAACACAAGCATAATCCTATTATGACAAATAAACTGATAAAAGACGGGAGAAAGAAACATTGGGGCACACTGAGCTTTTCTCATCCATGAAAACAAGGTGCCTGCATCCAGCTTCCAGTGCTGAGCACTGATTTGGGGGCACTGGGAATAAGATTCCTGGGGGGTCCAAGGCCCTGACCATGCTCACCCATGTGCTCCTCTGTGGGGAGGGTGGAAAGCAGATGTGGGAGCTGCACTGCCTCCTGGGCCTGGCAGGACTGTGGCCTCAGCTTGGTCACTGCTAAGTATCAGGGATATACGACCTGTGCTTCACCTCTGTCGGCCTACAGTCACCCTGGGAGCATCCCTTCCCCACAGGATCTGCTCCCTGGCATGAGACTCTGGGGCTCCCTCCAGCAAGCCAGGCAACCAACCAAGAGATCTTGCTTCTTTGTCTTTCCCCAGCCCTGTGTAGCTCTTCAAAAATCATTTATGGCCATATTTGTGCATAAAGCAGGCCTGAGAGAGCTGCAGGATCATAAACAACTTGTTTCCTCTGTGCTCAAAACATTTCCAAACACTTTGGCTTTTCAGCCACTTCAGTGGAGAACATTTCAACCCCCCTCTTCCATTTATAGCCACAATTCAAAGATTTTAGCTCCTCTGCCCACCTCCTCATCTCTAAAGCTTTCAGAGAGCAAGGACCACCTTGGAGAACCAGCTGCCAGTGCCGCCCTTCCAGCCCCCGTAGGAGTGAGATGTGGAAAGCAGCAACTACCCCGCACCCCTTCTCATGCACACACACTCTGACTTTTTAAAGTGGGCTCAACAGAAAAATATCAGAATTTTCAAGATTACCCAACATGCTGCAGGGAAAGCTGTTGAGACACCTCTCCCAAAGTGCAAGCCTTGTGTCATTTGCTGCACTTGGGCAGCACCGCGCATGCTGTGGTTATGACTCAAACGAGCGAGCACAGCAGCTAAGGAAAGTCCTTTCAAAAGGCTGCAGATTCACCTCCATGGAGCAGGCACGTTCAGAGTTCACCAAGCCTGAATTTGATGTTAGCTGTCTGATGTCATCACAATTGCAGCTCACTTCCTTAAAACCCTGCAAGCCAGAACAGAGCTGGTATTCCCAGAGGCCGTGCAAATCATGCCCTTGGTGCTCCAGCTCTGACTTGGGACATGCCCAGATGCACCCTTCCCCAGGAAAGTAGCTCTCCTGGGAAAGGTAAAAAGCGTTTTACCTGATAGCTTCCATCTTACCTTCAAAATCAATAGAGGGCTTCCCAGGTCATGCAGTGCATCCCACAGGCTTCTTTGTTCTAGTATAGCAGCTCATCCCTTTTACTAACTAAGCAGTTAGGCTGCCGTGAGATCGATCAGTGCTGAAACCAGAAGCTGAACAGAAGAGGAAAACAGCAGGCCAATTTTCACAAGTATTTCAGGTATGGTGCTTGATACCATTGGACCAACCTGCTGCTGAGAACCAGCACATTCATCCTCATTTGAGATTTTCACAAGGTTTTTCTGTGATGCAAGACAACATCAGGCCTGGGGAAGGGAAAATTAATGGTTGTGAGCTGGGTGGTGCTGTTTGATGGTCTACAGTGAAGAAGTCCCTTCTGGGATCATTTTCTTCAGTCCTATCAGTGCTTACCCCAATAATTTCATTATCTAACCCGTGCTGTTACATGTGGTTAGCCACCAACATACACCTAACAGAGTCAAGGAATGGAAAGCAGCTGCCAAAATATTACTTTGGGGATTGTCAGCACTATCCAATTAGCAGCAACACGTGTGGATGCCTTGCCCAGGAAGAGGGATGACGGCCAACACTCACAGTTCAAGGAGTGAATATGTGCAGGAGTGGAGCCCTGCTGACTGCTCCTCGCTGCAGCCCACTGGCTTCCCACGCATGCTTTGGAGCCAGCAGATATGGCACCTGGAAATCCCAGGGATCTCTGGGAATTAATTTCCTCCACTTTCTCCGGAGATCTGAACTCCAGCTGACAGTAATAGAGGCAAGAAACAGCTTTAAGCTGCTTCATTGTCATAGATGCAAATTCCAACTTCATCAAATCCACCCCCCCACCTTTCTTAACCAAAAAAAAAGGCATTGATTTTTAATTTTTGTAAAATTATCTGCCTTGTACAATTTCAAGATGATTTTTAAAAGTCTACTAATTTTCTGCATTGGTTTTGATTTTAGAAGCCCATGCATTTAAAATAACTAGCACTTTTCCTAGCATTTAAAGACTTGTCTCACAAGAAGGAGCCCAAGGTTATTATTTTTTATATTTGAAATCAGAAAAGACCACTTGATGGCTGCTCACAAATCAGCAAGTTCCTAGAAATAACAACAAATCCAATGGAAATGGACAACTGCCACAAATTAATTTTTTAGCAGAGACAAGAGCGCTTTATTTCAGCTGGAGAAAAACTTGAGTAAATCCTTCGGCTGGGTTTGGCAAGTGAGTTTGAACCGGTATTGCAGTAATTCAGCTCCATGGGCTGGACACAGTGTGCAAAGATTACATCATCAGACTTCACGTTGTGATCACTCGAAACAGGCAATACCACTCGGAGAATCATAAAAGGAGACGAAAACAGTCAATGCAAAGAGAGTTGCTTAAAGCTAAGTCCTTTGTAGACACTGTGCCACATCATTCCTCCTGGCCTTACATGATTTGTTATGAAAGCCACCTCAGGTTAATTCTTTGTATATTGCAGTATCTTCCTTCCTTC
>VYZQ01067941.1:31945-46251 GCA_013400655.1 Mystacornis crossleyi | reverse complement strand
TTTGCAGGGCCAGGTTTTTGGTAGTGGCGGGGCACAGAGGTGGCTTTCTGTGAGAAGCTGCTGGAAGCTTCCACCATGTCCAGCAGAGCCAATCCCTGATGGCTCTGAAGATGGACGTGCCACTGGCCGAGGCTGGGCCAGTTAGAAATGATGGTAATGCCTCTGTGATAACAGATTTAAGAAGAAACCAAAACAAAGACGGGGGGCGGAGGGGAAGCGCAGTACTAATTCCAGCTAGAGAAGAGGAGGAGATGAGAACATGTGAGGGAAAACAGCATGGTGACACCAAGGTCAGTGGAGAAGGAAGGGGAGGAGGTGCTCCAGGTGCTGGAGCCGAGATTCCTCTGCAGGCCCTGGTGAAGACCACGGTGAAGCAGCTGTGCCCCTGCAGCCCATGGGGATCCACGGGGAATGCAGAGATCCACCCCCAGCCCGCGGGGGAGGTGCCCACGCCGGAGAGGGTGGATGCCTGGAGGAGGCTGTGATCCAGTGGGAGACCCGGTGGAGAGAGAGGGCCCTGCTTCCAGGCTGGAGCAGCCTGTCCTTGCAGGGCTGCACCCCGTGGGGAGAGACCCACGGCGCAGCAGTTTTGGGAGGGCTGTGTGCCCGTGGGAGGGGCTCACGCTGCAGCAGGGGCGGTTTGGCTGCTGCTCGTGAGAGGGGACCCAGGCCGGGAAGTTCCCGGAGAACTGTCTCCCGTGGGAGGGACCCCACGGCCTCACCGGGCAACAACTCTCCCTGAGCAGCAGAAGGAAACCTCGGGTGACAAACTGACTAAAACTCCCACCCCCCTGTCCCCCTGTGCTGCTGGTGGGAAGGAGGGAGGGGTTAGGGGAAGAAAAGGTGTTTTAAGGGCTTATTTTATTTCTCATTATCCTCCTTTGATTTTGTTGGTAATAAACTCACTTTGTATCTGTAAGTTGAGCCTGTTTTGCCCTGGGAGTGTTTTCTCCCAGTCCTTAACTCATGAGCCCTTCATTAAATTTTCCTCTCCTCTGTCCAGCTGTAGCAGGAGAGGGTGAGTGAGTAGCTTTCATGGGTGCCTGGCGTTTTGCCAGTGTCAAACCAAGACACACTTATATTCAAATTTCCTCCTATCATCAAAAGGCAGGTCTGTCCCATCTTGATCTATTTCATTCCAAGTTTCAAAATAATGCAGGCAGCAAATTCTGGTTGTTGTTAGAGAAAATTCTTTCACAACATGAGGGATTACAGAAATGGGCAGTTAATTCCTCCTTCTGTGGTTACCTTAATAACAGGAAGACAGGCCTACACCAGGTTGCTCTGCCCCAGTCACCCCGCTCACACTTGTCTGCCCCCTCCCAAACACCTCCTGCCACCCTGTTCTTCCTCCCTTCCTTCCACTCACACCTGGCTGCAGCCCCTCCAGGCACACCTCTAAATCTTACACTCTTCTTTCTTCTATTTATCTAATTCCTCAGAGATTTTTTCTCACTCTAGTACCTTCTCCCATTTTCTGAGCTCCATGTTTTCTTGCTCCTTGTGTGCAAGGGTTATTCTCAACAGTTCAATCCCTCTGAAGATGATAGGAAGAGCTGACACTAGGGATGAAGGCAAAATGAGAAACTATACCAGTGTTTCACAATGAACACTTAAAAATATCACAAATATCATACTGGTCTCAGTAAAATCTTAAAAGTTAGCAACCATGGATTGCCTCTTCTGCCAAGGACCATGTAGAAATGAAAAGGGCATCTTAGCATTTTTCCTTAGGAGAAAAAGAAATGCTCTAGACATTCAAATCATCCTTCCAATTTTGCTGTCCATACAATATCTTCATAAATCTGTTCATCTTGAATAAAAACAGCTGCAACAGGGAGATTTGACTTGGGAAATTCGACTTGCAGGACCACAGCTAATACACTGCTGTGTTTGGTAGCCTTTACTTTAAGGCCCTGCCTCATTATTTTCTCTGTAAACTGTCTGGTCTCTAAATTCAGATCAAAAGTATATTCCCATCATCCAGATGACATCCTGTCTCCTGCCAACATTTTGGCTGGGATAACATTCTCTTGAGGTTCTCTGTCTAGATAAAAGAGACCTCAACAAATTCTGCATGACTGGCCTAGGGCTGCCTGGAGCCGCAAGCTCTGCTTAATTCTGTCACAACACTCCGTAGTATGTATTCACTGACCCTGCATTTATCTTAGCAAGATTCATAAAGATTTTTGACAGATGATACATGATTTCTAAACTTTGGTTTTCCAACAGAAGTATCAGAAAGAGGCAGAGAGCTGCTTCTTTTTCAATTTGAGGAAAGGCTGCAGACACCAACAGTAGCAGTCCATCATTGCAGCAAAAGCAGTCCATCATACTTGCTATAGCTTCCACTCAGCTTCAGTCGGATACAGCTCTGTGATTTTAGCACTTCAAAGTCTCTGCATTTCTCCGGGGTAGCACTTACCTTTTTCTAGGGAGTCATGTTAAAATGACCCACCTGCAGAAGGTTTTGTCTTCAGGTTTTTCTTCCAAGTAAAAAGGATTTAGTTAGCAAATAGAGTCCTCTTCTTCTGGGGGGAGGGCACGGGGTAAAACTCACATTCTGCTCATCATTTTTTTCTGCAGCAGACTGGCTGCTTGCACTGAGATGAGGTGTCAGCAGGAGCTCAGTGATCATCTGCTCTGTTTAGCCAAACAGCAATGGCTTGGACCAGCCTCAGCATACACTGTCTTCTCCCCGGCCAGTCCTTGACAGGCTACTAGGGGCAAGCGGTGTTAAGAGACATGGAGGGAACCTGGGGCTGTGGAAGAGGAGGGAGACAAGGATGGGATGAGGTGACATAGGATTTCTGCACAAATCATGGGAAGCAGACATGGTTACTGCTGCTGTCCATGGGACAAATTGTCTCCTCCTACCACACCTTAGATGAGCTTCTATGGGACGATGACACCACAAAGCCATGCAGTCCATGTACTGTTACAATTCGCCAGAGCCCCATAGGGGAGATCTAAATCACGTGTTCACATGGAATGCTTAATGACTCCATGAGTGAAGTATAAAATAAAGGTAATAATAAAGAGCTGCAGTGAAATCCCTTGGGACACTGATGAGAAAGCAGGCAGCTCTGCTTCCTGCAAGACAGGCGGTGATTTCCTCTGATGGCAGTACCAAGCTGTCACTGCGGCTGCTTGCTTTAGCACGGGATGCCAGCTGCATGATACCATTAGCATTCCTCATCAGCCACGGCTTATGTCTCTCTGTGCACAACGTTGGAAAACCAGGTCATTCTCTTGGCTCATCCTCCTCTGATAACTCCGCTTTTCTTCCACTGCTGGGAAGCTGAGGATGGTGTAATTAGTTTTCACTAATGTTCAGCTCTACGTGGAACTGCTTTTTGCTCAAGCCAAAAATGAAGTTTTCACATAGTTTGCATGTCCTAAGAGGAGGAAAACTGGAGACAAATTTGGGAGGCACCCATTTTCCTTGTGTTATAATGATTCAGCTAATATTTTTCAAAATACCACAGAGAATACAAATGACATGGTTAACTTCTAGTACTCACCGAACAGAGAATAAACGAGTGTGATTCCAATAAAAATACAAAGTTAAATGCCTACCCATGCCAGACAACAACTGGTACTGCAAGGCTGTCGTAACAAGCAACCTAAAATCACACCCTTAAGTAGAAAAAGCTGCCCAAAGTTGTATTTAACTGCTTGGGGTTTGCAGGCAGATCAGAGTCCTGATACTCCCAAGAAGCTGCAGGGGAAAATAAAAATGAAAAATTCAAGTCAAACCCCAGATAAGAAGTACAATTTTTTTAAAATAAAACAGTGGAAGTGATGGCTTCTAAATCTGTGAGGAATAAATTTTGAAAGGACCGTATAGAGCATGATACAGAGAGATAAAGCAACAAACTCTATTAAAGGGTAAGTGACTTTGGGCTATGGGTAAATACATAAACATAAATGGCCACAGAGAATTATCTGCTTGGTAGAGTGGGGCTTACATATTGGTAGAGTAACTGTATCAGTAATTAAAGCTGGATTAATGTCCTTGACTGATGATCTGAAAGTGTCACTGTAATGGCAGTAACAGCACCAACTGAAGCAACTAAGCTGAGAGAGGAGGAGCTACTAGCCACAGAGGCTCCTTCTCAGGAATATGCTTGAAATTTGGTATGTTGGTACACTACTAAAAATAACATGATTTAAATAATAATATACCCCCATCCCCCACTGTTTAGTATCCACTGCGGTAATTGCAGTATTTTAGGCGATAAAATATGAAGCAGAAAATGCATTAGCAGTCATTGATATCCTCTCATCACCAGGGGGGCTCTTTGGAAAGAAGCACACCAAGTTTCAAGCTACTACACTGTATTTTGGAAGGCTGGGAAAGATCAAAGTCACCCTGAAATTACAGTTGGATGTGATGACATTAGAAACATTTAAATTTCAATTTTGCAGTGATTTAAATTAAGAAGTCTTAAACATGGCATATAAGGTGTCCAGACCTCTGAAAACACAGGTCTGTTCCTTCAGTTAGATGAGAGTTACAGCTCACTGGGTGAAAAATATCAGCCAGGAAAGTTTGCATATAGATATAGTGGGAATACTTGTGCCCCTAAAACAAGGAAAACATTAAAAAAAAAAATCATACTCAAGCATAGGTGATCCTAGCTGCCCAAATCCAGAAGAGAAATTTTGCAGAAGTTTCAGGTACATCAGCATTATAAAAATAGGATTTGTCCCAGAATGCCACACATCCCTTAAACTTGTCATAAAAACTCCAGATATAATAGAAGCCCAAGGTCAAACTATACTTCAGATATGTGATATTAGTTGCCAGATATCTTTGTTATATTTTTCAGCTTCATCTCTTGCAAGCCATCAGGTTTCAAATAGATACTGAAAAAATAACTCATTTTGGTAAGCCAAACGACCTATTACCTGCTTCCTGAAGTGGTTAATTTAATAAAAGCTATTTCAGTGTTATCCACAATCAGTACCAATGTCATAATGAATATCATCTCAATCCTCTATGTTGTACAAAAAGAGTGCTTTGGTTCACAATGGGATAATCACAATTTCATACATATACAAGACCAGTACTAAGGACTTAATGGTTACAATGATGCATAAAGAATTAATTCAGAGAACCTCTGGACAGGAATCCTTCCTTGAATTTTTTTCCAGATTTGAGCCTGGAATGTCAATTGTGCTTAAAATGTAATTTGCAGCAATGAGCATTTTCACATGACTGGGCTTTTTTTTTATGCATTGCCAAAAGTGAGATAAAGGAGCTTCTCTTAAACTGTTAGGCCCAGATTCTTGCAGTCTACATATTTTGGTGGTATTTAGACTATGGAAATATGGACAGTATTAGCGATGGTCTTTTCTAATGCAGCTACTGAGCTGTTAAGAAGAAACCTAAACCTTGCAATTGCCTCCTCCCATAAATCAAACAGTGCCTGTTTCATCACTGGAGGTGCAGAATTAAGTACCCTTTAGTTAGATCTTGTAGTGAAGAGAATCACTCTGCTTTGGAAATTAATCCTGCAAATAAAAATACAGACAGCCACAATTTTTTAATGTTTTAATACATATCTTCAGGGGAGTGGGAGGAGAGAAAAAGAGATTTCTAGGATCACAATAAATTAGAATAAATCCCCTTCTAAAAACATTGCATAAGATAGTGTAATAGTTCTGATTTGACTCATTTATGACTTAAGATATTCTTTACAGATGGAGGGATGCCTCTTCCTACTGGCAGCCCTCGGCCAGCTGCTACTCTTGACACTTTGTGTTCATCCAGCAAACATCCAGGCTCTAGCAGGCCATTGATCACCAGCTAACACTTTCAGTTGAGTAGAGACTTCCATGGCAGCATAAAGTGACAATAGCAGGGGAGGCAGATTGGAAAAATCTGACCAGCCATAGTAACACACACTGGAGGACAGCTTGAGTTTGCATATTAGCTTCTTTGTTTGTCCTTCTCCAACAGATGATACTTCTATTGCATAGTAAGTGAGCAACATTATTTGGGTTTTTGTGTTTAATTAAAAGCTAAGAAAAAAAGGCTAAGTCCTCTTCTATTCCTATTTCTTGCAGCAAGTGATCTCAAAAGTTTTCACTAAACAGTTGTGTTAATATTCTTGTAGTCGCATATCAAGAAGTTGGAAAGTAGAAAACACTAGAAACATAGAATCACACAGTATTCTGAGTTGGGAGGGACTCCAGAATATCATTAAATTCAACTCCTGCCACAGAGCAGACTAAAATGCAAACCATATATCTAAAAGCCTTATACAAAGTCTTCTTCACCACTGACAGGCCGGGGGTCATGGCGGCATCCCGGGGGACCTTGCTGCAGTACAGATCTCTGAGCATTCAGCCCAAAAACCATGCAAAGAGACCTTTTGTTGACAGCACTGTCATGGAGAGCACAAACCTTAGCTGTGGTTGTGCAATTGTGTTGCAAGGGTACGAGAGGATAGTAATTAGTTGTGCAGGAAAAGAAGGTCTGTGGGACTGAGTTTAGGCCTCAGGCTCTGAACAGGAGCCAGCATGGTGGAGCTGCTTGAGAAGACTGCTTAGAAGCTGGTAGAGGCACTACCATGGTAACGCCTGCAGTTGTTGGATCTGGTTCAGAAGGTTTGACTCTAACACCCGTGGCCCATTAATGTTTATGCAGTGTAATATATTATAAATGAAAAGCAGTTCAGGCGGCATCCTTTGTACTGCGGGTGATGAGGAGATTCCTTCCACAGTTTCATCCATGCTAGCACCTTTAAGAGGAAGAGTGGTCTCTAGACCATTCATATCTCAAAAAAATGTTGCTGAAAGAACTTGCAATCTTCTCTAGGATCCTAAAATGTAGTTGTAACAGCAAGATCTGTGTTCCTTCATCTGCTTTTTCATTAAGAGAATATTTTATATGCAAATCAGCTTCATTTGCCTCCAGCTTATTGCAGTTATACATCTAAAGCATCACAGCCCTGAATGATACCCATGAGTTGTAGTCTTCCACCCAGTACCACAGTTCATACACATCACTAACCTCATAGGTATAGGAGCAGGAAAATTGATGATCCTTCTGTTTAGTAAAACAAATTTATGAGGTCACTTCTCCCTGCCTGAGGATGTTTTAAAAATAAGAAAAACACCTGATGAAAATATTCTGAAAAAGGTCAGAGCAACAAATGACCCAGTAAAATGTCTGGCTCTTTGAGCAGCAATACCGCTGAGCAAAGAACTCTCTTCTTACTGTGCATCATAAATCCTGTCTCCAGTTCTTAAAGTGTTCACAAATAATCTTTCAAAATAGAACATAAAACCAGTTCCTGCATATCTGTGTTACAGGAATAAGGGCTTCCTACAGGAGCAAGCCTCACTTCATCATCATCATATACTACCATAAGCTCCTACACTTCAAGGTACTAAATGCCTGGTACTAAAACCGAAGTTTTATTGCTGAAAAAACTTTACTAAAATTACTGAAATTACTTTTAAATGCTACCCCAAAACACTTACATGGCATTTAAATATAGTCCTGAGACACATGTGGCTAGTACAAACTGTATTTGCATTTTCTGTATTTGTGTGCTTTTAGGAGTGAAAAGAACTTAGATCAGCAGTTGTGATCCTTCAAGGATGATATAGTCCTTACGGAGCAACTATTCACAAACTGCTACGCACTTTCCACTGCAAGTCGGCTCCCTTCAAAGTTCCTCAAAGTCTCGTTAATGTTCAGTGATATGATAATCATGGGTAAGCAGGCATGGAAACGTCACTGCTGCTGCTCGTCTTGCAGAAACCCTATGACACCTTTGACTAGGGTGTGTTATAGCACAGATGGTTTCAGTCTTTCCTTTTATCTTTCCGACACCAGCATGACAGAGCAAACACTTGCAGGGCACTGGGGAACCTGACATAGGGAGCAGGACTGATGCTGTGTATGCTCTTGCAAGCCCCAAATGGCCAGCGAGCTGCAGCCACCTCTGGCCTCCTCTGGCCTCGTGTGCTCCACTGAAGCTTACTACAGCTTTCCATCTTAGCTGGGTTCAAAGAAAGGCCACATTGAATCCCAAACCAAACAAACAAGCCCTAAGTGCCCCTACAAGCTTATCAGCATTGCTGAAGCTTTTCTTTAATTTCTTATTTGCTTGTTTGTGCAAAGAAATCTGCAGTCACTTAACAGGCTTTGGCATTGTGTGTGACTCCCTGCATCAGCAATTAGGTCAACCAGCAGGGTAAAGCACCATACATGTGAGAGGCTCCCTCAGCTCAGCCATGCCTGCTGATTATATTTTGGGAATTAGCTAGGTAGAAGAGAATGTCCTCCCAGGCATGTGCTACACTGAAATTTTAGTCCATTTGCACCAGTCATTTCAAGCCTCTTCTTGGCCCCAGCTGAAAGGAGTGCTAAACCCATGGCAGCTAAAACAAGACTAAAACCAGTGGAAAATTTAGGGGGTTTGTCTTCTTTGCTCTTTTCAGCACTTGTAACTACCCAGTAATTAGCCGCAGCACCCAACACTATATAGGGCTTGTGCTGTGTTCAGAGAGTATCAGCTTTCCCAAGTGATGCAGATAACTCTTGGGTAAGATAAAAGTGAGAGGATAAAGACACAGGATATTTTTACTTGGACTATTTTTATTTACCATATGAACATAATTCCTCTCAGTGCCTCAGGCAAAGACAAATAAAACTGCAAAGATGACAGCTACTCTTACATCTAGGCAGGCAGAACTCCCTATCCTGCCAAAGCGTGGGTTTGCTTGCTTCGTCTCTAGTGGAGCTGCCTCTGTTGTAGTGCCATCAATTTGGAAACACTGCTGCAAGAACATATTTTTGGCCTTCACTCAGAAACTCCTGCCAGCCCTCCACAGAGCCTGGGAGACCTTTTACGCTGTGAGCTTGCCTTTAAGGGAAAAGTCCTTGCAGAATAAATGATTTCTACATTGCTCTTGTACCTCAAATGTTCAGATAATCTGTAAATTAAAAAAACCCAAACCAACAAACAAATAAAACTGACAGCTCTGCAGAGTCCCACCTGGGGCATACCATTGCTCTAAAAGCTAAGGAATTACACCAAGATTACCTCCAAACTCACCCATATGACAAAATTCTGCTTGAATCAGAACACCAAAGCATTTGTGACTGCAGACCAAATGCAGACATGAAAAATGGAGGGATATTTCCATCCTCCCTACTCCTTTTTTTTATCATTTTAAATCTAATCTTCCATATTATGCAGAATTTGTGACATTTCAGCCAAGTTACTTACCTACAACCCTCTCTGGCCTTTCTTTTGCACTGTGCTCAGCCATGCCTATGCACACAGTGACAGCATTTCACCCTATTTCAGGAACTGTAGAGTCAGAGGGCCTCAAAGGAGGCTTTGGGGGAGGTCATCAACAGCCTCCCAGAGAGGCTGCTTGCACAAGGGTGGCAGTGGAGCTTGCCAGGCGACATGGTTGTCCTGCCCAGATGGTACTGCTGCGCACCGCACCTCGCTCGGCACATCTGCCCTGCTTGTTGAAGTATAGTGGGAAAGGATCTGAGCTGCGGGGAGTAAGCTGGCACGTTCACAACGTGCTCTCAGTATGCAGTAGAAGCAATCTGGAACACATTTTAAAAAGCTCTCCAAGTGCAGAGCAGGGGTAGCCGCACGCCGCACGCCGCACAAAAAGCTTGTGCAAAATAATATTGACCTTCAATGCCACACTCTAACTTCCTTGACAACAGCTTATTTCCAGGGTGGGTAAGCCTGAAGATGGAAAAGTCTGCTTAAGCACAGAAACACGAGTAACAGAAACTCATCAGATAATGACAATACAGAAAATGCGTAGTGTGAATTTCCATTTTGTCTCCTAATGCAAGGAGGAATGGAGAGCTGAAGAAATTAAAATATGACCCATTCAGGAGTGATGTGATGTTAGGTTGTTTCTCATGATGGACAGTTCAACTGTGGGACTCCCAGCTAATAGATTCTATCACCGATGGCTAGAACTCTGCAGGAGTCTGTAAGGGCATGAACACTAATACCAGTGTTCAGAGTTGCAACATGCTGAAATTTTGAAATCAGTCAGGGTTTACCTCAATCCTCAGCTGAACACGATTAGGACATTTCTTGCCTCTTCCTCTGCTGAATACTGTCAGGGAAAGGATATAGGACTATGTGAGTCATGTGGCTAATCCAGCAAAACAGCTGGTGTGACATACACATGAATATTGCATTAAAAACAGTGTGACTTTGTAATAGAGGCCATGGTGACAGTGGCTTTCCTTTTAAGTAATAAAATTATTATCTCACCCATTTTTGTATTCTACTTGTATAAATTCATTCAAAACTTGAAAATGAAAATGACAAAAATGTCAAATCTAGAAAATTAACTACCTAGTGACTGTATGAGAGGTGGAGGCTCCCAGGAGTGAGTGTTCGCTGCCCTTAAAAATCAGATACATGTGTTAGATTACAGGTATGTTATGGCCTTAGATATATGCTAGTGCTCAACCATAATTAGCCCTAAACACTTCCTTTCCACAAATGGGCACTTGAAAGAAACCTATTTAAATATAGATAACTCTGTAAAAATAGCCTTCTTCAAGTACTTAGAAGTCAAATTTAAAATATAATCACACTAGTGGAAATATCCAGCAGTCTGAACACATCTCCAACTCAGCAAAGGACATATCAAGTATTAGATCTCATTCCAGTACCCCAGGTTCCCTGCAAGCACCAGCTCTTATCAGTTGTCACAGTCTGGATTAATCCATCAGACTGGCTGTGTGCCATTAAGACCAACGGGATGTGCAAGCTACCGACGCAAAAGGTCTCTGCAAATGTAGTGAGACAGAGGCAGTGTCGCAACACTTGCAACAGGGATTGGAAGAGCCCATGATATTACACTGGTTTCTGCCCAATTGTTACATGTTCATTAAAAGAAAAAAATCATGGGATGTGTAGAAAAACTCAAAGGTGGGGATTGTTAGTGGCATCAGAAAGGAGCAATTATCAATGAAATGTAATCATAAGGGTTTTTTAAAAATTACTTATTTTGTAGTTTTTGTAGCTGACGTGCTGCAGATCATACATTAGTGTCAGTATTTTGGTGCAGAGCAACGAAGCACAGAAATGGCACCTACTCTTTCTGCCTGACCAGCCCTTGCTCAGCTGTGTATCCCTCACACAGACACGACATCTACTTCACCACAGAGATACAAATGGAATCAGAGAATCACAGGATGATTTGGGTTAGAAGGGACCAAAATGGTCATCTAGTTCCAACCCACTGGCAGAGACACCTTTCACTCAGCCGGGTTGTTCAAAGCCCCATCCAGCCAGGCCTCGAACAGTTTCAGGAAGAGGGCATCCACAACCTCCCTGGGCAAGCGGCTTCATCCCGCAGCGCTGAGCTGTTGCACGTGGGTCCCACAGCTGTGGCATCTCATCTGGGCATGTGTTACAGGCACATCCAGGCTTTCCCAGTGCGCTCTGTCCTCATGGCCATAGCATACAGTAGCTCCTACCAAGCTACTCTATAAATGTAATTCCAGGTATTAACAGGTAATAACTCCTCAAAACCCAGTGATGCAACTAGATGATCAGATCAGAATAAACTCTTAGTCATGGTAGCCTGGAAACCTTTGAGCCTCTGGGCCAAAAGATCCCAGGAGTTGTTGTTATTAAAGAAAAGGGGTGACAGAAACTCAAGAGCTATCTCCAGATCAGGACTACCACATCACACAGCAATCATAGTGGTCCCTCACTTGCAGGACAGCATTGCCCTGGAGGGCTAGTGGAGGGGAGGAGCAGATCAGTGTGCAACATGTGAGGAAGAATGGGCATACAGGAAAAACACACTGAGAAGAAGAAAAGCAGATGAGAGTGAAGAAGTCAAGACCAATTAACTTGCTCAAAGAAGATATAAAATATGCAAAACACCCTTAAAGAAATAAAAAAAGTAGTTACTATCCCAATAATAATTATAAACCAAAGCAATTGCTGAAGTTAGCATAGAGATCTTATCCAGTTGCAGAGGAAGGGAGGTGATCCACCAAGCACTCCTGTGAGCAAGGTGTGCTCTGCATTGCCAGAAGCACTGTCTGCCTATATATATATATATATTATGTGAAGAAATGTGAAGAAACATATATAATGTGAAGAAATAATATATTCCATTAATTACTGTCCAGCTAAATGACCTTCCCCTCCATCACGGTCAGAGAAGGTAATTTTTTTCCCATTGGTGATTATGCCCTTCCTAAACACATTTTTACCTGAAACACAGGTAAAATACAGCATTTAGACAGTTGATTTCAACTATAATGATCCCAAGCTGAATGGTACCATTTCTGTCCTTTTTGAAGCTCACCTGTGCTCATTTTCTTTACTGGGAAGTACATCCTTTCAACCAGACTCTGCATAGTAAAAACTAGCAGTCCTATTAGTAGAGGAGCATTCTCAAATAAAAATCTAGATTTCTGCTGTTGATGAGAAAAGACAGCCTGGAGAAGGCAGCAATTCCCACAGTGGGGCCATTCTCACCACAGGCCAGGGGCTGGAAGCCTGGGTTCAATCTTCACTCAAACACTGCTTTAATGGGAGTGAGTCAGATCCCTTCCCAACGCTTCACGCTCCTCATTCATAAAATAAACATATATGAGTGACATATATTTGAGATTTAAGAGTGAAAGTAGAGTTAAAGAGATACTGTTGCTGTTGTTATAATTTATTATTATTCACACTTTTACATCGCCTTTCTCACCTGCAGTGTGCTAGGCATTACCTTACATGAAACTTGGAACTGCATCTACCAAATTTGGTTGTTTGCCATCCAAGCTGTGCTTTAGGCAAGAAAAAGTGCCTCCGTATCTTACTGCTGCCTCGAACACATGTAACAAGTGTCAACAATTCTTCCAGCTATCCCTCTTGTTCTCAATGCATGCCTTATATTAAGAAGGTGGTGTTTCACATTGTATTTTCCAAATCCAGGGAATTCAGTGCAAGTTCATGTCTATCTTCATTGTTTAATCAAAACACTGTTGATCTCATTACTAATTCACCCAAGCAGAATAAATGTGATTCAAAGGAATTTGATGTGGAAGAATCTAGTATGTTGTTTAGCCCAAGTCCAGAAAAGCCTGTTAAAAAGAGAGACCTTAAACATTTTTAGCTCCAGAATAAACAAAAGGCAAAAAGATGCAAGGGATGGTGATGGATTTAATAGAAAAATGTTTATTGTGTTTCTGAATTCCAGGTGTCAGAGAGAATAAAATGTACTCCTTGTCTGCACTTTGGAATACACTTGTAGAATGGACTCAAAGACAAAATATCCAAAATGCCACTGCTGGGTGATCACTTATCCTCATAAATAAAGAGTAAGTCCTACCACAAACTTCAGTGCCTCCTGTGAGATCATTTCATTCTGGTAAAGAAATGGGGAATATACTCAAAGATCTAAATTTACCAGCAGGTAAATCACTGCCCCTTTGGCAAATTAAAAATAAACTGGCAGTGATATGTGTCACATAGTCCATGTGGTCGCCTTGGAGGTATGTGTGACAAAATGAGACTTCAGCTCCTGGAAACCTCGAGTGAATTATTAGCTTCGCTGCACGTCTGTGAAGAGCCAGACATACTATCATTTATAGACTGTGAAAAACAAGGACAGAAGATAAGCTGTTCTAACATTGCCCTCTACCAGAAATTTGAAGTAAAGACAAAATTTACATGATTTATGAGTTTTGTATGTAGCAGATGTTATTGTCATAGTTAGAAAAAGAAACATATAACATCATATAAACCATAAACACATACATGATTTTATTTATGTGATGACAGGACTCAGTGGAAGTGCTGCATGAATCAGCTGTACAGCTCAGTGCTCCTGTACCTTCTGGGTCTCTTGCTCTCCCACCAGCTCTCTGCTTCAAGTGCTGGCACACTTAAAACTACCAAGTAGATTAGGTTAAAGAACTGATTCAACTGAAAAGTAAGAGAGGGGATGGAAGAAGGTTGTTTTCCAGCCACATGAGTCCACTATGTGGTTGCAGATTGCTCATGCTGGGCAAAAGGGGAGGTAATGTGGGGCCAGCAGGCAAGGACACAGAAGGGAGATGAAGACATAAACTGCCTTTGCAATCTGATGTCAAGTAGTTAATTATCAAAATATGCCCTAAAACTCTTTCTAATATAATGCTGTGATGAGGAAAATATTTGGCCAGGATTACAGCCAAAGGATTTAAATGAGAGGAAACGGAGAATTTATAAAAATACAGTGAATTACTCAAATTGGTTTTTAAAAAGTATTTTTAAAGGAAAACTCTCTAGGAC
>VYZQ01067941.1:13164-30795 GCA_013400655.1 Mystacornis crossleyi | reverse complement strand
ACACTTGTAGAATGGACTCAAAGACAAAATATCCAAAATGCCACTGCTGGGTGATCACTTATCCTCATAAATAAAGAGTAAGTCCTACCACAAACTTCAGTGCCTCCTGTGAGATCATTTCATTCTGGTAAAGAAATGGGGAATATACTCAAAGATCTAAATTTACCAGCAGGTAAATCACTGCCCCTTTGGCAAATTAAAAATAAACTGGCAGTGATATGTGTCACATAGTCCATGTGGTCGCCTTGGAGGTATGTGTGACAAAATGAGACTTCAGCTCCTGGAAACCTCGAGTGAATTATTAGCTTCGCTGCACGTTTGTGAAGAGCCAGACATACTATCATTTATAGACTGTGAAAAACAAGGACAGAAGATAAGCTGTTCTAACATTGCCCTCTACCAGAAATTTGAAGTAAAGACAAAATTTACATGATTTATGAGTTTTGTATGTAGCAGATGTTATTGTCATAGTTAGCAAAAGAAACATATAACATCATATAAACCATAAACACATACATGATTTTATTTATGTGATGACAGGACTCAGTGGAAGTGCTGCATGAATCAGCTGTACAGCTCAGTGCTCCTGTACCTTCTGGGCCTCTTGCTCTCCCACCAGCTCTCTGCTTCAAGTGCTGGCACACTTAAAACTACCAAGTAGATTAGGTTAAAGAACTGATTCAACTGAAAAGTAAGAGAGGGGATGGAAGAAGGTTGTTTTCCAGCCACATGAGTCCACTATGTGGTTGCAGATTGCTCATGCTGGGCAAAAGGGGAGGTAATGTGGGGCCAGCAGGCAAGGACACAGAAGGGAGATGAAGACACTATAAACTGCCTTTGCAATCTGATGTCAAGTAGTTAATTATCAAAATATGCCCTAAAACTCTTTCTAATATAATGCTGTGATGAGGAAAATATTTGGCCAGGATTACAGCCAAAGGATTTAAATGAGAGGAAACGGAGAATTTATAAAAATACAGTGAATTACTCAAATTGGTTTTTAAAAAGTATTTTTAAAGGAAAACTCTCTAGGACAGTTATACAGTAGTGAGACAGGGATTTTGCTTTTCTTGTCAAAACTACTGTGGTGGTATTCTGTATTATCTCTTCTTTAGTCAGCAACTTCTGTGTTCCAAGGTGCCATCTACAAAGGCACAAGGGACATCCTGCTAGGCTGAATGAGTGCTTCTAGAGCTCGGTGCCAAGTTATAACAGTCGGTACCTTATTGTCACTCGTAACTTCTTAATCTGTCATAAAATGCAAGTTGCCAATCCATTATTGCTATTACTGATGTGATTATATATGGTTTCTATTTTTCAGAATACACAGCCATATAACTCATTGAAATACTACCATATGATAATGAAATTACCTAAATGGAATTTTAATTCAGTGTAGGTTCACAGTGGGGTTCAGGCATTTAGCTCCAGTGACGTGATATCTGGCATCACTGGTGTCCTGAGATATTATTCATGTGGGCTTCTACCACAGCTCCTAAAGCATCCAACCATTCTGCTGACAGACCCCTCTGGACTTTGAGATTTCTTCCACTGTACAGATTTGTAACTGTGCACTGCTTTGCTGTGCACCCTGCAAAGTTCTGCTGCCTGAGCCAGGCCAGCTGGGCTCTGCTGTAGACGCAGGTGTGCTGGACAAAGAGGGTACTGCCTGACTTCGCTCTATCTGAGAAGGGGACTAACACGAGATCTGGATGCAGCAGCGTGTGGATGGAAGTGCTGTGCAGCCACGGGGCTGAACGTGCCCCCAGGTATTGCACTACAGCCTTCCCAGCCCCTTCTGATCAATGCAAGCCTGGAGGTCAGTCCCACATGGAAGCCCCCATCAGCTTGTCTCTACACCAGAACTCCAAATGAGGGGCTCTGAAACACAGATCCTGAAATATTGAGCTTCCCAGTGCCCCCTTCCATAAATCGGGTACTCTCCCAAATAACAGTAGAGCACTTGAGACCTTTGTCCTGTTTGGAATGAGTGAGGCAGCGGTCAATGCTGTCCATGTGGAGTGTGCAACTGGGATCACAAATGCTGTTCATAGCCTCTCTCAGCTTGATTTGGAACATAGGTTTGGACACGGACTTCAACTCAGTCAGAGGAAAGTTTTTCAGGCACGATGGTTTAAATCTTTCTGCACCTGTCCTGAACATGCTGCCCATATTGTACAGAATAACTAAATGCTTATATGCATAAATACATATAAATGGGGACTTCAATGTCAATTACAGTGATTTAGGAATTTTTAAAACTTTGTAAAATTCAGATTTATTATCTGCCTCAAGTCCTTGAACTGAAGCTGAAAGTGAGGGATGAAGTTTTAAAACAGAGAAGCAGCTAGGGAAGAGACATTCTGTCTCTGGCACAAAGGTTAGCTGAAGAAAAAAATTTCTGCTACAGTTTGCAAACATCTTTTTTCAAAGACTTACATTTCAATCTTAAGACTTGTGTCTCCCAGGCAACATCAGGAAAGATTAAAGTGCAATGTGCTTTGATAGGTATTTTTCATTAAAATGCTTTCAAAAAGTACCTCCGGGAAAAATAAAGATAACTAACAAAGTAACGTAATTTTTTCCTCTGCTTTCTTTGAATAATTTTGGGAAAACAATAGCATTTTTTCTCTCATTCTCCTATCAGCCAAACTGATGGAAGCTGCAGGATAGGGTCTTATATTGCAGTTTACCCATGTTACACAGAATATTATGATCTTACCTATTTGTATTTATTTTTGAGATATCTGAATACTGCACAACATGATACTGGGATAGAAGTACAGCACTACTATCCTTCCCTATATTTTGATCTACAGATATTTTTCANATCTCTGTTGTATATGTCATCCACATATCAAAAAAGAACACATAGCTCTGCAAAAATCATTGGAGAAAATCTGGCTACAAATCAAATCAATAAATGTAAAATGCGTGAATAATCAGAATTCAAATAAAATCTGTATTTCCCTCAAAATTACCCGAGTTGTCAAGATCCATCACATTAGAATGAAAAGCTAAAATGCTTTTACCATGTTCAGTTTGGAACCATCCATCGCTAGGAGGGAATGTGGAATGTCAGTCTCAACTCACAGCTGAGAGGGCTTCTGTGGGACCGAGTCCTTGGACAGCTTCTGGCAGCAGCCTGCAATGGGCTTTTCGGCTGAGGCTCCTGCACAGCCAGCGTGGATTCCCTCACTGGGGACTCCCCACTGCTGCCTGGTGCAGCACACATGCCTGGGGTCATATAAACCCTGTGGGACCCTCCGAACCCTGGGTAGGGTTACTTTCATCACCAGGATTTTCAAACAGCAGCAGCTACTTTTATAACCTATCTTACATGTTCTAATTTTCACTCTCCAGATCTAAAAGAGCAACCACTTCATGCAGCTGGTAAAAGATCATTTCTAAGGGCAACCCCGCCCCTGTCACTTCTTGCTAAATCCCAGGTAAGCTTTCTCAATCCTAAGTAGTTTTACCTCAAATATCTCTGTGCAGCCCAGTGCACATTCAAGTCAATCTGTGTTTAGCCTATGCATAGTAAGAGTATTCAGTAAAAATGAGTCATTCAGATATTCAAAGCTGAATACAGGCCTATACAGAGCTCTGACTTAAAGTAATTTTTGACACATATTTTTATCATAGAATGAGACTTCTATGCAGTGATTTAAAGAGATAATTATTTTTCAAAAATTACAACAGAAAATAATCGAGGTCATAAAGACACATAACAGTTCCTTCCTCCTTGAATGAAATTTCAACAAATAGATTTCTCAAGACATGAAAAAAAGAAGTGTGTACTATTTTTTCCAGGCTTTGGAGTCTTCATAAAAATACCCTTGTCAGACCAGATGGAGCAACGGTACAGGGAAGTATTATTATAAAAATATTAGTGAACATATCTGTTTAATCTACCATATATCCACTCCTATTGTAGCAGCTGTGGTTTTAAATGCTACTATTTACAGATTTCTCCCTAACAGCATTTATAATGATAAATCTGGCTTGGGTTTCTCACCAATAGCTCACTTAAAGACCATGTTGCAGCTCACTGTTACTGTGCATTTATTCCAAGGGTGCTAATATCCTGGTTGTTTGATTTTTGCTAATATTTTTCCTTTTTTTTTGTTTTGGTTTGGTTTGGTTTTTGGTTGTTTTTTTGTTTTCTGGTGAAGAGTTATAGATTGGCTACAGGCTTGCTTTGTACCTCATTGATATCAGTTAACCAAATGGCAAATACCATTATAAAACCAACCACAATAGGCAGTGGACTTTAAGTAGCAGATCATAGGTCCTCGTTCTCAGAATCCCCTCCTGCAGTTCTACAAGCATGTTGTCATTTTAGAAATGCTTGCTGTCCATCTCCTAAGTACCACTTCTAGAGTATCATTTACTAACCACTCTGTTTATTTAAAGAGGTTGATGCCAAGTTTCCGTCTGATAGCCTGGAGCTATGGATCACTCAAAAAAAATCTTATCTTGTTCCAAAAATAACACAGATAATGTCTTGCATTTGCTAGTTAGTGTTTGCATATGGCATATAGCACCACATTTTGAGGAAATGGCTTGCAATAATAATGAGGAAATGTGCCTATTGTGAAATTTTATAAGATTTTTCATTGAAAACTTACTTAATAATTTCTCCATTAAGAAATTATTCTTGCTGCAATTGTTAATTTGGGATTTTAAAATAAATTTGCCCACTTTTAAGGTAGGCAAGTCCCTGTTTTACCATGTTAGTTTAGGGTAAGTCTTTTTATACTGACATGAGAAAAGCCTCTCTAACAAAATTGTACCAGTAGGAGCATGTAAGTGGCTGTGGGCAGTTTGGCAATGGGAACATTTTCAGTAGCCTCTGGTGGTTGAAGGACAACATAAATGGCTGAAGGAAGACTGATCTGTCACATCAGGGGTTGTTTAACAACATTCATACTTTGAAGTTAACTAAGCAGAGTTTGGAGCTTCTGGATCTATACATACTTAAAAGGGATAAGAGCACTGGACTAGAGGCCTGAAGTTGCTCCCAGAGAGACAAAGCCCTATCCCTTGCTGGGTTGGAACTGTGTGAACTCAGCTTTCTGATATTTCTGATCACATTTGTGCCTTCTCTTTGCTGTAGTTCCCCACAAGCCTTCCACAGCTATATAAAGGCTCCAAATCTTGCCCCTTGGGAAAAAGAAAAAAACAGAAACAACCTAAGAAAAATAGGAACAAACCATTTGGTTCCCTAAAACCAGCAAACCAAAATAGTTTGCCTTTTGTGTTCTGCTTTCTTCACATAATGTTGTGAATTAAGATGACGGGCAGTATCACACAATTTAGCTAGCAACAGAGCAATTTACAACCTGCTCTTTTTCACTCAGCATTTCTACTCTGCGCTAAGACAAATGGGGTTTGGTGCCAAAATAAAACAGCAACAGTTCCTTCTCAAGTCCGTGTTTTCCCACTGTGACCTGCATGCAAGCCTCCTCTTTTCCCAAGCCCTTCACTGCAGACTGACAGCAGTAAAGCATTTCAGCACCCGTTCCCATAGCTGTGATCCCTGAAGTACCGCTCTGTTTTCCAATACTGTGTGCTTTCCAAGAGCTGATCTTTCCCCCTGTTCTGGGCGCTGGTGAGGCCACACCTCGAGTGCTGTGTCCAGTTCTGAGCCCCTCACTTCAGGAAGGACATTGAGGTGCCGGAGCATGTCCAGAGGAGGGTAACAGACCCAGTGAAGGTTCTGGAGCACAAGTGCCGTGGGGAGTAGGTGAGGGAGCTGGGGGTGTTCAGCCTGGAGAAAAAGAGCCTCAGAAGTGACCTTATTGCTCTCTACAACTCCCTGAAAGGAGTTGTACCCAGGTGGGGTCGGGCTCTTCTCCCAGGTAGCAGGCAGAACAAGAGGACATGGCCTCAAACTGTGCCAGGGGAGGTTTAGGTTGGACATTAGCAGGAATTTCATCTCTGGAACGGTGATGAAACACAGGAATGGATTGCCCGTGCCCAGGGAGCTGGTGGAGTCACCATCCCCAGAAGTGCTTAAGGAAAAACTGGATGTGGCACTCAGTGCCAGGCTCTGGTTTATATGGTGGTGTTCAACATTGGTTGGACTCGATGACCCTAGAGGTCTTTTCCAATCTAAATGTTTCCTTGACTCTGTAATCTAAGGACATACTGGCCGCAGCAAGAACAAACACTCACGCTTTCAAACCCGTCCATCCTTCTCTGCCCTAAGGGCAGACTCGTACAAAGCCTTCTTGACACGGTGCCGCCCTGAGCCAAATGTGGTTTTCACACTAATTCCCTAATCAAGCCCAGATTAACCAGAAGAGTCGGGGCCCTGAGGTACCGGTGGCGACGGCGCTGCCCGACTGCGGGGAGCGCAGGAGAACAGCACCTACTGCGCCTGGGCGAGCCTCGAACCCGCGGCCTCCGCGGGCCCGGCAGTCACTGCGCCGCTGCGTCACAGCCCCGCCTCCCGCCCCTCGCGCCCGGCGCTGCGGCGGCGTCAGCTGACCGCGGGTCACGTGACCCGCCGGCGGGTGAGCGGGCGGCGGCGCCGGGGATGGAGCAGTGACGGTAACGCCGGGGCCGGGGAGCGGACAGGGGAAGGGAAGGAGGGAGGGAAGGGAGGAAGGAAGGAAAGAAAGAAAGAAAGGAGGACGGAAGGACGGACGAGTGTCTGGCCTATCCCGAGCGGCTACCGCAGCGCCCCGGCCTCCCCCGGCGCACGGCCTCCTCCGGTGCCGGGCCGCGCAGGGCCTGGCATGAAGGGCAGCGCCGGCCGGGCCCGGCGGTACCGCGGCCCCCAGGGGCTCTGCCGAGCCTCAGAGCCGCCAGGCCACCGCTCTGCCGCTGCGGGCGGTATTTACCTCGGGGAGGGCGAAGTGACAGCGCTGCCCGGGGAGCCCAAGCCAGCGGCTGCCAGGCTATGGGACCTGACATCTAATCCCTGTGATCCAGGTCAGCGGCTCCGTGGGGAGCGAGGGCAGCGCCCCCCGCTCCCGGTGCCAGCCCCAGTTCATCTCCGCACAAGCGTGGGGACTCCCCATGGCGCAATCTCCCCGGCTTCCTCGTTGTGGCCGCTTCTGTTTATGAAACGTGGAGGCCAAGCGCCAGAAGTGATTTCTGAAAGTGAGCTTGAAGAAGTGACACCTCGGGGACTTAGTGCTAAGTCACATCAGTAAATTGAGCTTTCCTATTGAGCTAAATAGAAGCAATCGTCCCCTGCCCCTTGCCCCCTTTTTTTTTTTTTTTTTTTTTTTTTTAATGCAGTGCCATAGTTGAGATTCTGTTTTGACATCACTGTGTGTTCTTCCAGGTACAGCACTGAAAACAGTTGTCCATTAGTATACTGCATGAAAGATTTTTCTTTGGAAATCCATTTTCCTAATAATATAGGGATGACAGTGTACATTACAAAAAGTCCTGGTCATAGAGGTACATGATGTGAACAACAGTTACCCATTCTTATTGCTTATTCTAGGTTTTATTTTGAACACTTGGTATTTCCTGCTTTATCCTGTGGTTCTTTTCTTTAAATTGCTTGGCTTTCATTTTACAATGGGTCTGTATGTATTTTTTGTCCGATCAGCATTTGTATCTGTTTTTCTAACCATTCTGTAGCACTTCTCCTTTCTTCACTTCTTGTTTGATTTTCTCCGTTGTTCTGATTTCAAGCCCCCTCATGTAAAACACTTAAAACTCCTCTACCAAGAATTTTATTCCCTTGTGTGCATTTGCTAATACCTCCATTTTACCTGAAATGGGAAATCTCTTCCTTCCCATGGCTATTAGAAATGGAACAGAGCTTCAGGAAAACCCACCGCACAGACAAAAAATGGTGAGGGAGGAAGGGAAGTCCAGTGACTTAATGATTCCTGGGACCTACAACTGTTCCACGTGTGCCACTTCTGGAAACTTTGTAAATATTCTTTAGAGAGTATTGATGTTTGTGGAAAACATGAGAATGCAATGCTCCCTGTGTCTTACTGAGTAGGATTCTGGATTTCTGTGTTTTGGCTCTTTTATCTTTTTCTTGGATATTTCTGAATTGCTGCTGCCACCACCTAGTTTGTTTATCCAGCATTTATTCTGCAGCTTTTTCTAGTCCTAGTCTAGTCAAATCCAGACAAAAACAATATAAAGCTTAAAGACTTTGAGAGTGTGTGTGTGCCAGCTGTAGTGATGTCTCCCTGAGTAGGTGAAGTTTACTGTAAACTTGGCCTTTTATAGGGCCAGAGTTGAGTGGAGTGTAGGAAAACATCTCATGTGCCAAGTCTGGCATGTATTAAGGAAGATAATGCATCACAGCAGTCTGAATAAGAGGAAATTTTGTTTTGTTCCAAATCATTGATAATTGGTAGACCTCCTGTGGAGACCTGTTATGTGAGATAATCCAGTTGGTGCCAAACTAAGAAGCCATGTCGCGTGGTGATAACTGATGTTGTGTGTCTGGTCTTGTAAAAATTCTGATTTCTCAGTTAGCTGTACCTGCCTTGGCATTGTCTGCGTTTGGGTTTGTAGCACTGCTGTGCTGTGCCTGGTGGTGCAGTGTCAGACCTCACGGAGTGTGTGGTATCAAGGGCCTCAGTAACTGGGTGTCATCATCTCCTGGTGTAAACAAGGCCCCTTAATCCAAGGGGGATGGCTGCTATGCCAGGCTGTGCTTCATGATAGTAATTTAACAGCTGGTAAACTTCAGCTTTAGGCTTCCTGAGTAGCTGAGCAAAAGAATCAGCAGTCAGGCCTTTCTTGAGCTCACCTGGAATTTCCGCACCCTCGATAACTTGCTACCCATAGAATGAATACACACATGACAGACCTAGGTGTGTTGATTTGGGCAAAGTTTGCTACTGCACACTAGTTCTAACAAGCACAACATTTGATTTGTTCTCCCTCAAAAAAATTGAGTGCTGTAGTCTATGCTCATGAAAGGTAGGTTAGTCTATACTTATTCAAAGCTGCTACAGAAGACATAGCAGATATCAAAATGTGACATTTAGATTTTGTCAAGGTACTCTTTGATTTCATTCTTCACTCCCTTATTGAAAAAATCCAGTAACTCTCAGCCAGCTGCTTCTGCCTCTTAGTGACAAAAGAACATATATACTCTTAACTTCCTGAGTTTGACTGCAAAGTAAACCAACATAATTTGTATTTAGTACCAACACTTTCTTGACTAATGCCAGTATGTGAAATCTTATTGGTAGTCTGCAGTGATAACAAAGATATCAAGATTGGAAAGTGTCCTCCTTTTTGTTGAAATTTTTAGCTGCCAGGCAAACCTTCTTTACTTGAAAGACTAAACTAGATTTTATTGCATTTAAAAAATTTCAGGCATTTACTGACTTTAAAACACTGTCCTAATCTGAAAAATGATTGGAAAAGATAAGTCAGAGTTGAAATTTGTTTGGTTTTTCTTGTTGTTTCTCTGATGTGTTCAGAAAACATTGTCTGTTACACAGATGCTGGAAAATGTATATAGCTATGAAAATATAATTTGGGTCCCGTTTGATTTATTTTCAGTGAGATTGTTTGCTTTTTATCTTTCTGTGAAATTACAGTTGAAAGGTGCTAATGTTGCAAACTCAGCCCACTTTAACAAACAGGATGGGCAGTTTAAAAAGATTCTCCTGTGTAAATGTGATTTGGAAGATAGGAAAAAATGAATTTGAAACCACATGATACTCCTGGTAAAATCTCTTGCAGTGACTGGAATTGCACGTTAGTAATGTGGAATGAGATATTTTTCTTCAGGCAAAGGTTTGACTGCCATACTAATGGCAAATTTTTTTTTTTTTCTGTTGCTTCCCTTCTGCTAGCATCTTGCCTTTTTCTTCAGAATCAACAAACATCAAGATAAAGGCACAAAAATGACGGAGTTTTGGCTGATTTCTGCTCCTGGGGAAAAAACCTGTCAACAAACATGGGAGAAGCTACATGCAGCAACTACAAAACATAACAATCTTTCTACTAATTCAAAGTTCAATATTCCAGACTTGAAGGTATGTAAACCCCATGTTGTGTCCTAAGAAGTGTGTTGGTTTTGCATCATCTTTGTTTCTCTAGATTAAAACTTGCAGACGTTTTAAAGAGAACGGCTGACTTCTCTTGATGTTTATATGTGGATCTAAGAAATAATTTAGACGACAGTTATCTTTTTTTCTGAACTTCTCAGTTAGTTGTTCACTCTGTAAGTTTTCAAGATTCATTAGCCTGTGTTCTTTCAGCTAATAAAGCAGTTTTTCCAAGGATGGTAGTCTTGATCGCATAGTGGTAGCAGTTACTTGGAGAACAAAAATAGGAACTTGTGATCTGATTACTGAGAGTTTCCTTTGACTGTTTTGTTTTGCCTTTTTTAAAAATGATTTTAAATTTTTTTTCCCTTCTGAATTGTCTGCTCCTTTTCTGTCTGAGATACAGTGAAAAGGCTCAAATTAATATACAGGAGTCGGTCAGACAGCTGCTCTGCTAGATATTCTATTACCCAAGATGCAAAAAGTCCAGACTCTTGTTGGTCTGACTGCTGCAGTACTCTTGTATCGTCAAAGTTTTCAATGTCCAGATTGCCTCCAGTGCTGAGATTCCCGATCAGTGAAATTTCACATTTGATCTAAAGGAGTAAATTAAATGCTGAAACAACTGCCTTGTGAAAAACACAGCCAATTCTTAGTGTAGACATTGTTTTAACATGTTTTGGAAGGCTGGATTGCGAACTGAAACTGAGCACCAAACTAGTGAGTTAGATCTGATCCTGTGGTGCTTCTAGGGGTGTATCTTTAACAAATGAAACACAGTGTGACTTTGGTAAATCAAGATGTCTGAAATCTTAGAGTCCAGCATTTTATGTAGTTCTGCAGAGCTGCTTGCTGGGGAGATGTAGCTTTTACTGTTAGTTGGTTTTATCTTTCTATGTTTATATACATCTGCTTATGCATTTTGATCTTTGCCTCTAGGTTGGCACACTGGATGTTTTGGTTGGTTTGTCAGATGAGCTGGCTAAACTGGATGCATTTGTCGAGAGGTAACTTTATTTTTACTAGGACGCAAAGTATTAGAATAATGATGTGATGGTTTGCTGAGTCCTAATAATGCACAGGTTATTTTCAGCATTTTTTGTATCATGGTGATCCCCTGGAGGCAGTCAGCAAGCTAAGATTTAAAAATGCTAAGATGCTGGTTTTCACAGTATCTGTTCTCGAAAAAAGAAAAGTAATCTGAACTTCTTATGGAATAGTGGGACGTTATGCATTGATGAAGGATGATTCTCCCTATAGTAGTGCTGTGGGCTGCTAGGTCCTGGAGAATTGTTACCAACTGAGCCTGACAGCTGCAGGAAGTGGTGATGAAATTAAGTAAATGCTTGCTCTTTTAGCAGGACTACTGTTTACGCACTTTGAGAAAGTAACCATGTCATTTCCTAATCCATAGAAATGCTTGAATAGTATTAATATTATAATGCAAAACCTATTAATTTTGAAGAAACTAATGGCCTTTTAAAAGTGATTTTGAGCAAAAGTAGCAAAATTTCACATAACCAGAACTCATGGAGCCATCTTCTATTTCAAGGAGAGAAATCTTAAGTACATGTTTTTAAGTAGAAAAGGAAACTATTTGGCCTGGCACTTGTGAATAATGTTATACAGGGCTTTTCTAGTTAGGAAGGCAGGTCTTCAGTGTCAGATTGCATTGTCAGGATTGCCTTGTGTTTAGTTTGGATTACTGATGATTTCTACCTCACTATCTATTTCTAGAAAGGAGTTAGAATTTTGGAAGTAGGACAGGCTTTAAAAAAAGTTTTGCAGCATAGTGACATTACACTTGAACTCAACACCAATATGAGGGACCTAGCCTCGCCTTGTTGAGAATGATGAGTAGCAATTTTAGAGAAGGCTTTAAATAAAGTTGTGGAATACTTCTCAGAAGTTGGTCTCCTTCAGATACTGAGCTCAGCTTGTGCTCTCAGAAAGCCTGGATGTAGAGCAATCATCATCCTTTTTTCATCCAGTCTCTAGCAATTTAATATCAGTTTTATGAATGGTATTTCTCAAATAGGAGGTTTGGGGTTTTGTTTTTTTTTTTAAATATATCTTTATCTTTCATTTTTCAGTGTTGTGAAGAAGGTGGCCCAGTATATGGCTGATGTTCTAGAAGACAGTAAAGATAAAGTTCAGGAGAATCTTCTGGCTAATGGAGGTAAAGTGTTAACCATGATATCCTAATGTATCCTAAGACTGTAGAAGGGAAGGCCATGATCCTGAAACTTACTGAGGTACAAGGAAGCCACGTGGAAGGGCCTGCATCTGGGTCAGGGCAATCCTCAGTGTCAATGCAGGTGAAGGATGAAAGGATCGAGAGAGCCCTGCGGAGAAGGACTTGGAGGTGCCAGTGTGCCTTTTATTTCAGTAAAGAGCTGCACTTTTCTCTGAATCAATAAAGCCATTTAATAGAATTTAACACAGCTTGTATTGATGCAAGAGAGGCTAATATAAGTGGATAAGGGCTTGGAGTCGTTCTTTCGCAGACAGCTTTACAAAACTGTCACTTCCGGTGAGCCACATGGTCCATGCTACCTTTTTTGCCATCGTAACCCTCCCTTCTCCCACCCATTTTTCACACAGAGCAAGAAATAGTTGCTCTTATCTGTAGTTCTCCAACCATCCTCGACTTGGTAGTAAATATCATTTAGGGTCTACAGAGGTGGAGAAACCAATATCTGAAGGCAGAGGTCATGGATAACTTACAACTTGTTTATTTTCAAATTTCTTAAGCAATAGGGTCCACACATCGGAAGGTCCAGTCTGTTACGGTTCTCTTCTGTTACATCAGTTCTACATGGAATATAATACATTAGTCTTTTTATTGTCTATCTTAACAAAGTTCTTTAAAATTTTAGTTGACTTGGTCACCTATATAACAAGGTTCCAGTGGGATATGGCCAAATACCCAATCAAGCAATCCTTGAAGAATATTTCAGAAATTATTGCAAAGGTAAGGTAATGTGTTTTATAAAACTTCCCTATTTGGACTTGAGATATTTATGCACAAAACTCGCTCTCAAAGCTATTTGTCTGTTTTAGTCAGCTAACAATAGTAGTGAACTTTGTAGCAGTTAGTAACCAAAGAAGTACATTAGGATGTGGCTAGGATTTGGAGAGTGCTCCCTGTAGGCCATCACGCTGTCTTTGCTGAGTTTTGCTTCAGGATGACTGAGTTAACAAATAAATAGCCAGCAAACGATGTTTACATTTAAGTTTTGCTGTACTAGCATATTGTTTGTCTGATGTTCTCGAACCTTGTGGGCTGTTAGCAGTGAGCCAGGGAATTTATTTACGTTCTGAAAACCGTGGCACTCAGTTGTGAGGGGAGAAATAGGACTTCCTTGCTAGATGTAAAGAAAGTAATTTGAGAGTTGTCGTGCATTTCCTCATTTTTACTTTGGCAAAGTGTTTCATACGGGAAGGATTTAATTTGCTTTGTACTTGCTTGTGCGCCTAGACAGGCTCCTCAGCAGTGACTGATTCAGATGGTGAGAGAGTTCTCTGTAAGCAACCCTTGCTTTAAGATCTTCCCAGCCTCTTCAGGTTTTTTTTTCCCCTTCCCTGTTTTCTGTAATCTGTAGACTGGCTCTTGGAACTGGCTGTGTTACTAGCAGGAAATGCATAACTGGAAAAAAGAAGTGGTTGCTCTCAGTACCTACAGAGATAGTCTTTGGTGATGGATATGTAGGGACTATAATGGGGTTGGGATGGGGGTAAGTGCTTTGCTATAACTGCAGATTCCTGAAACTATTACATTAATTTTTTGCAGAGATTACATAATCTTAATATATGATACAAAGCTGACTGAGAAGGCAATTAGTACTTTCATTTTTGATATTTTCTTGGGGACTGTCACTGTATCTTGAATTTATTTCACAAATTACATTTAGTAAGTATTCCTGGAAAACATCTGCAGTGTGGCCTTTTGTTGAAGGATCAGTGGCTGTCTTACTGCTCTGAAGATTTGCACATTAAAAATACCTCACAGATATAAAATAATGGTATCTGACACTAGTGCATAATATTTGCTTCTTCAGAAGAAGGTACAAAATGAAGCACTGAACTTTTTACAGCTGTTATAGTACAGCACTGTTTTTGCAGAAATTAACTCTGTCAAAAAAGAAACAAAGGACATGAAGAGATATGCCCTTCATTGAAAATTATTAAGGATTCAGTGTATGTTATTCTGTGTCCTGGAGTTTGCTAGATAAATAATCTGCTTCAACAACAAAGTTGTACTCTAGAACCTGAACTTTAACTGTCTTATATTCTTTATCTACTTTAGGGACCTCATTGAGCTATTAGGTTGGATAGTAAATGCAGAGAAACATGTCTGCTGGGGTTCAGTGTGAGACATCCTGTTGAGGGTTTCCATTTTTTTTTATGTTTAGCTGTGCTTGTATTCTACAGGGACAGCTTCAGGACACCTATATCATAAATCTGATTTCAAATAGTTCATAAAATGTTTTCAACTGTGAGCCATAGATGTGTGTCCCTAAAGTAGGGAAGAGAAGGAAGATGACTGAAGATGCTTTATGTTCTTACAGAAATGATCCCTAGGAGATCATATCACAGGACTTGAAGCAGTTTTGTCCCAAGGCAGAAAGAGTCCTGACAAAGATAAAATCTTCGTGTTAGTCACGTGCCAAAGTGAAGATATAGGAAAATTGATAGAGCTACATTAATTAAAATCTGTGAAGCCTCTTGACATGTTGATGTTAAATAATTTGAAAAGCTTGTCAAATAATGAATTACTACTTTTCCCGTATGGTTTTATATCATCTTCACTCACTCAGGCAGCAGATTCTGATGTCTGTCAAAATGAGTAACGGCAATTGCAGTGGGGAGTTTGTCAGTTGAGAAGAAATTACAGCAGTGTTAGAAACATTTAAAATTAAATGAAATCTGCTGAAACTATCCATCAAGTTTTTTCAGCTTTTAACTTTCAGAAGTTCTGTGAACCCCAGTGCCGATACAGAAGACTTTGGAGTTGGCATCTGTGCTATATGAGTGCTGTCACTTAATCAAGTCATTCTTTGAATTTGAAATTAGTCATCCGGCTTACGCAAGGAGACAACCTCGATATTCTTAGTGCCCTACTCCAACCTTTTCAGCAAGCCAGGCATCCATTGAAGTGCAACAGCTCAGCTGTATGGCTACAAGAAGACACTCGTGTATTGCCAATGACAGCATAAGTGGTTTAAATATCTGGGATTGCTCTGTGTAGAAATAGGCTCACTGTGTTAGATTGGCACTTTCTTTAGCAATACCATGGGTCTGCCTCCTTTTGCCATGACCTTTGTGAGTTACTCACCAATTCTACTCCCAAAAGGAAGTTTGTATTGTTGCTTCATTTGGTAATTTTACAAAACTTTATTTTCAAGAGTTCTATTGTAACATTGAGGTTTGTGATTCTGTATTCTCTTACATTCAATATGAAGCAAAGCTGGTTGTTTTTTACAGTAAACTTCAGTCAGTGCAGCAGTAACAGTTTTTTGTCTAAGCAGACATCTTTCAAAAGACTACTGACTCTACAAATGAGAGCAGTTAGAGTATTGTCAGTTAGGAAATGCTGAATGGAACTGGTCTGTAAAGGCAGTGTTTGATATCGATGGTGTTTGGGTTTTGTCATTAAGTAATGCATAGTTAAACTGTTACTGAAAGTGTTGATTTTTGGAAAAGGCAGAGAGGAAGGTTGTCAGTCTGAGAAAAAGCTGAAATGCGCAAAGGTACTAGCTTAATACCTTCTGATTAATTTCCCCTTAATGCTGTTTTCTAGGTGTAAAAAAAAAAAAAGGTGTTAGTGTTACTCTTGTAGTATAAAAAAGTTTTCATGAAGGTATATGCCTTATGTGACACCTGCTGAAATGTTCTGCATGCTTTGCTAAAGGTTGTATCAGTCAAAGGATTTGAATGACCTTAAGTACTCCTCTGTTTAGTTTTGTCATTTTCAGAGTATTTTGTCTAAAGCATTTCTGTATCTGTAAAGGTGCGAGCTGTTAATGTGTTGCCACGTGAAACTAACAAAATGTTCAGGCTTTTGGTGACTTCCTGCTACAGATGAGCCAACTTAGGTGTTACCATAAACAAGGTCACTTTTTAATTAAGTGACCTGCTTTTAAGAGAGATTTATTTTGTGGAAACAAAATCATATCTGGATCTCTAAGGTGAAGTGTTTCATGCAAACAAAATGTTTTGTCAGTGGTCTAAGTCTAAATAAAGGGAGAGTCCCTTAATTGTGTTAAGGAACTTGTCCCTTGGAACTTTTACATGCTTGTACCTCCATACTACAGTGAGGAGACAGTGAAGGAGGCAGGGGGCAGCATTATAATGCCAGTCCAATACTGTGCCACGTTCTTTGTTACCCAGCTGTTACTGAGTGCATTGATTTTAAAACACTTCCATGTAGAGGATACACGCTGATACGAATATGGTGGGCTGTTTAAGATGTACTGAAGTGCTTCATTTGTTTTGTATTCTTCCACTTACTGCCAAGTTATATAGCTGGGAATGAATAATTTTTGGTAATCATGCTAATTAAGCCATCCTTCTCAAATCCATCCTCCAGGATTACTTGAGCAGCAATGGCAAGCTGAACCTAAGTTCTGTTCTAGTTCTTTAGACACAGTTCCTTTTCTTTTTATTTTTAAGGGAGTAAACCAGATTGACAATGACCTAAAAGCAAGAGCCTCGGCATACAATAATCTGAAAGGGAATCTTCAGAATTTGGAAAGAAAGAATGCGTGAGTTGTATTGTTTTTTGCTAATGTAGCATGGGAATGTTATCTAAGCACAAAAAGTTAGTAAAATGTGGAGCGATACAGGCTCTAAGCTTAATGTATTTGTGAGGTGTTTATCAGTCTGGAAGAGCAGGTGTCGTAAAAGAACATTTATTACCAGCTGACTGGTTGGTGTAAAAGAACATTTATTACCAGCTGACTGGTTGGTGTTAACTGACTTGTGACTGAAAAGCAATTAAGAAATCACAAGAGCATATACAAATAGCATAAACTGCTGAAATGTTTGAGAGGAGCTTGCTGTTAGTGGTGTGTAACACTGCTACTTAGGAGTCTTGTCTAAACAAGAAAGTCTTTCCTTCACTCCAACTTAACTGTTTTTCTTCCCTCATAATTTACCAGCAGAGACAGCTCTTGTGTACACGCAGATAACAAATTAAACAAGGACTGCGTGTTGTCTTGTCACGTACGTGTGATGATTATCTGAAGTACAGTTGAGGTACAGTAGTTCTTCAGTGCAAATGTGGTTGATTAATGTGCCTGAACCCTGCCATTACAGTGAATGGCACAAGCCTGCTGGCTGATTCAGAACCATGGGTCATGCTAATGACAGTACGTGACAAGCTGTTTCAGGAGTGAGCCTGAAGTTCTGTGCTAAGCCGTGGCAGTTTGTCAGCTGAACGCCATTAAATCTGTGTACGTTCTTGGTCTTTTATGACTACGAGGAAATACACTGCTTTAAGTTTTTATTGATGTTCCGTATGTAAATCTGTACTAGGTTAGTTATAACTCTGAGGCTCCGTATACTAAAACCCACACTTAATGGTTTTAATGGTTCTTGTGGTTTTAAATAACTTTTAAAAAGAAAAGTT
>VYZQ01067939.1:15045-26814 GCA_013400655.1 Mystacornis crossleyi | reverse complement strand
GCTCCCGTGCACGCCTCCAGGCACACAGAAGTACAGGTGTTCATTTCAGCAGCAGAGTAGACCCAAGAGCCTTGAAATCATCCAATATGAAAAATTCAAACACTTCCTATGTCCTGAGCTGCAAGATGTAGAAATATGACAGCTTGTCAAGGATGGGAAGTCACTGAACAGCTCTAGCTGCTGAATAGACTAATTTTTCCTCATTCCTAGCACCTCGCTTGCACGTGTTCTGTGAACATGAAGAAAATTGAACACCCTGAGTAGGTGGTCTGCAAACCTGGGGGCTGGAGATCTCTTTGAAGCTGCTGACAAACTTAAGAGCAAGGTTTCTTGCAGAAGGGAGGCAAAGTATACCAAAAATTGAGCTTTCCTCTTAAAAAAAAAAAACCAGAAGAGGATGTAAAGGGCTGGAGAAAAGGAGACAGAGTTTATAAAAGCTGAGGATTTTATGGGTTGAGAGTGGGCAGCAATTAATATAGCTCACTGCAGTTCTGAGCTTTTTAACCCACTGACATGGTTGCATCTATAGAAACACTGCTAAATAGACCAGCAATAGTAAATTTCAGATACAGCTTTCCAGTGTCATGCAGTCAACATCTGGGAGCTGAAAACAGCTGTATCCTGGTATGCCTTCGTGCGCAGGAACAGGGGTGGCCCTCATGCGTGGCCCTAAATCTGGGTTAACCCTGCCAACTCCAGAGAATGCTGTACTATTAGAATCACACTGAATCATACCTGCCTAAGAACGATACTGAACCTGGCTTGCATTGCATCACAAACTGGGAATTCTCTGTTACGAAAGCATTTTTCTTTTCCTAGTGGTACATACAAACCTTGCCACCCTGACCTCTCCCCTGCTGCAGGTCAGTGAGATACTGTATTTTACAGCAGTTCTGTGAGGTCTAGGTTAAAGAAAGGCCACACACACAGTATTAGAAGACCCATTAAGAGTATCACATAAATATCCTCTGCTTTTAGACCATTCTTGCCTTTCAGTGCACCTTAACTCTTGCCTGCAGCAGAAAGGAAGCAATGATGGCAGCAAAGGCAAACCAGATTTCACCTTAATCAATCACATGTGGAAAGCAATGTTAGCAGCTATGCAAGGGGGAGCACCATCTCATCTCCTTAGTGTCTGTGAATGCTTTTCAGTGACTGCAACAAAAGGTGTGGTAATAAAACGGACGCTCCTGAAGGACACTGGTGCAGCATTGCTATTGTAGGGCTTTGCCTCCCAAGTACCCCTGGGCCAGTTCAGCGCAGACTGTGACAGCTGAATTAAGAGCAAGCTCCAGCTATGCTGGAATTTCATTTTACAAGGGCAATCTAATAGAGGATGGCTGCATACAGACTAAGCAGAGGATGTAGCTGTGGCTGCTCCAGGGCTACCAAACCTTTAGGAGACACTAGCCTCATCAGTAAGGCACACAGAGTGGGTGGTGGAGCAGCTGCTGTCATCATGGGTCCCAGTAAATGCTGCGCGCTCAACTCAGAGATGAGGAAAAGAAAAAAGAGGGCTGAAAAAAGACTAAGCATATCCAGAGCTCAGCAAAAGTAAATTACTTCTCCCAAACTCAGCTTGATTTAAGGTTTCAACTTTGAGCGAAAAAAAATCCTTAAGTGAATACTCTGAAAATTAACCATTAAATCTGCTCAGATTCAGTTAAATTAAAACATTAGGAAATCAAAGGCAGCAAAATGATCTTTGTAGGAACGACAGATTTGTAAATATACATAATCTTTACTTTTATGCAATCTTTGCATTGTATTAGATGTCTGCCACTGCCCAGAACAAAAATTAAATACTACATTAAGGTTACCTGCATAAGCACTCACCCTTCTGCAGCAAAAGAGATTGCTGACGATTTTCTACTACCAGGAAAATTGACCAAATTATTTAGAATTACCTTTGAGAAGAAAATGCCCTTTGGTAGGTGACTCTATGGCTGAAACCAGCAGAATTAGGGAAAAACTAGGAAGAAAGACCCCAACCCGGCAAGTGAAGGTGCCACCAAGCAAGGATGCTACAGCCCCACCCCTGGGATGACTAGCACCCAGCCCACTGGGCAAGGGGACCTCTGTCCTCCAGGTATGTTTATCTTGCACCTCCAGCTCAGAGCACCAATTTGCCTCCAGTCCAATTCAAGACACGTCACTGGAGCTGTTTCTGAGCTTATTAGCAGCAGAAGTGCAGGGTTAAAGTTGTTCTGCAGAGCCCTGAGCCCCGGAGCACATTCACTGCAGTGTTAGAGCTCACAGAACCCTGGCGAGGAATGGCAGCGCTGGTGAAGCTGCCAGCAAGGCAGTGCCACAGCCCCGGGGGGCTAGCGAGTGCCTTCAAGGTCATTTATGACAAAGCTTGTTCTTTCTTCGCGGGACAGAAGCCTTTGGAGCGAGAGTGGCCCAGGAAGATTTCTCTGATCAGCGGCACCTAGCAGAAGGATGGAGGTGAGTGCGGAGCCCACCCATCTGGCTGCCCAGAGTCGCTTCAGGAGGCAGCCCCAGTCTGGGGAGCCCCTCCTCAGCCTCTCTCCCAGATGACGAAGGATGACGGTGAGGGTGGCAGGCAGCTGATTGCCCCGTGGCTGCCGTTTCACAACTCTAGCCATCTGTGGGCCAGGACTGCAGGCTTCTTAAGCCCTCAGGAAAACACATAGGAACGTTTTCCAAATTGTTTGGGAGTGATTGTAGCAGCTTCCCTGGGGCAGCAGAAGCTAAGTGCTCCTTTGCAGCTGCTGCTCTCAACTGTCTGGGCTAAATCTTCAGCCCAGGAACGGGCCCACCTGTCATCCTCCCCTTTTATGCAAGCTACTCTTCTCTCTTAATGAGGAGGAGGGGGGAGAAGGGGGAAATGGCTAATTGTTCGTAATTATCATCGTATTATGATGTCTTACTGCCATCTCAGCCATCAGATACCCCTCTCTCTTCCCACCCAACAACCCAGCTTGTGCCCGTGAAATCGTAGCCCTTGCTTTGGGTTCTGCAGATGCATAGGGCTGACTCTACCTCTGATCAGAAAGAGGTCATCCGACCATCCCTCTCCATCTTCCCTAGCTCTGGAAGGACAGACAGTTTATTTTAAAGGCTCAACCCCCACCCCCCATAACAGCAGCCTTTTCCCAGGCCAGCTGGATGCCCTGGTGAGGAATGCTGACAATCTGCCGTCCTGGAGCAGAGCTGTCAGCGTTACTTTCCTACTGCTGAGCCCTCAGTCATCACTCACACAAAGGATAAGTATGCAGCCCGCTGCCTTGTGACAAGAGCTGTGACTTTGTTTAGGAGCCAAGCACTAGGAACGAGTACCAGGGAAACATGGCTTAGTGGAACAGGAAATATTAACAATCTGTGATAAAAATGAAAAAAGCAGCCAGCACATGTCTAACTCAGCTGGAGGCACAGCTCTATGACTGGCTGCGAGTAGCAACCAGTTATAGCAAAAAAACCAATAAAGAAATAGCTTTTCCAGTTCAAAGCTGACTTTTAAAAGAACAGTAATTTTTCATGTGTTCATCTGTGTACAAGAAAAGCCCCTAAGCAAAGTCATCTGTATATTGCACTAGCTGCTGGCACAGGAAAGGACGTGACGTTTTCATCTCCACAGATGGTTGAAGGAGCTGTTGTGAAAGCCCACAAAGATGGACTCAAAGCCCCATCACCCTCCAGCAGCAAGTTAGGATAAGTAGGTTGGCTACTACAGCTTTGTGCACCAGTCAGTTTTGGTTTTTCTCAGCTAGAAAAACAAGATTGGGATAAGTGTTTCTGCCTAAAAGGATTTCTCTCAAAGCTCCCTGTTTCTGAGTGAAATGGTTAAATGATAGCAGAATAGTAGAGAAAAGAAAATTATTCCCCCCCTTTTATTTCTTTGTGTGTTTTAGTCACAGTAGGTATCAGGCTGGAAAAGCTTCGTTAACACTGGATTCATATATACAGAGTCCTTTCAAGTTATTATTGGGCTGATAACCTCTCTTTGTCCTTGTAATCCACAGTAAATGGAGGATCTTAATCACTCAGGAAATAGGGAACAATTCGCAGATCCCTTTGTTCCTAGTACACTGTTTGCACAAAGCCTAGTGCTGGGAATAACCAGAAGCTGATTTAATAACCTGAAGTCATCCAAGACTCTGCTAAATCCCAAGTGAAGCCTAAGTGTTTCTGCCTTGCTCTTGTCTCCAAGGATGAATTTTTAAGACTGGAACTTAAATGGCAAGGCAGTCGCTCATTTAGGTCTCCATCCAAGGACCCATGGCACTGGCAGGGGGATTGGACACTGCACGTGCATGTGATTGTAAGGAAGGTCTCCATCAAGCACAGAAAATGAAGCAGCCTCTGCTGGGAGAGGCAGCACTTCTCGCACAGGGACAGGGACCCTGGCCATGGATGGAACGCTGCTCACTGGCTCCCAAGGCGTGACCTTGGGCAGGCAGCAGGGGCTCTCCGGTCCCGAGTTTCCCCTTCTCCAAAACAGAGATATGATATACAAGTGGGCTGAGAGCCTTGCAGAGAGGTGCTATCGCTGGTACAGGGAATTATCATGCCCAGGCCCAGGTCCAAAGCACACAGCAACATGGAGAGCCATTCCCTCAAAGGACCCTGGCTCTGGCACCCAAGCCAGGAACAGGCTGTATGTGTTCTGTAGGTTCAGTTATACTTTTACCTTTGTAAATAGCAGAAGGTGCAAAAGATCCTAAAGGCTGAGCCTCAAAACCCAACAAAAATTACCAATAATGAAATACTCTCCTCCCAGATGGTATATGACCCAGTTCTTGAGCCTCCTGTGAATTACAGTCAAAACCATATGTACCATCTTAAATATCAGAAATATTTACAAAACATAGACAAGATCTTAAAAACAAAAGCAGTGATTTCTTCATCTCACTGGAAGCCTTACAAAACATGGGGTAAATTGTCTCAGTTGAAATATTCTGCTGACCACGGAGGGCTGTATGCTTCATTGTAATGGTTAGTCATTCTATACACATTTACTGGCTCCGTTAATCTACTACGGCTGCTCACAAACTAATGCAAGGCAAAGATTAGGACGCAGGGTAATTTTGTTTAAGCAAAATCCACTGTAGTCATAGCCCAATACAACACAAAAGGTAAATCAAACCCCCATTCAACCAATCATTTCCCCTGCACTGGTGGCTGACATAGCCAGAGACGTCTAGGAGAAGACGAGGAAAGGCTGTAAAAGTGGCTAATTTAAAGTTCCCGTGATGAGTTTGTACTGGGATACATATCTCTGCTTTGATATTATTCTAAAAACCTGAACAAAACAAAACAAAAATTTAAAAAAAAAAAAAAATCCCAGGCACTTAAGCACAGAAACCTCACCTCTGGCTTTTTCTACAAGTCTCCTAAGGAATACTTGTAGGTGCTGCAATCCAATCAGGCTGTTGGGGCACAGCATGAGCTTCATGCAGATGCCAGCTGGCAGTACAGCCTCCCTTCCCAGTGCTTCACCCGGGAGCTGATGTCCCTTTCCTTGTAAATTCAGTGGGTACCATTAGGCCAAGACACTACAAGTAATTGAGCCCCATGCTGAGGTCCCAAACAGCTCCCAGGTCCTTTGGGTGTCAGGATACCTTGAGGATGTTCAGCTCTTAGCAGGCTCAAAGGCACCTCTGCTCTGTTCACCTTCAGCACAGAAGGCACAAAACAATGCTCTTGAGAAGTGCGTACCGGGGTCCTTACCTTACATATCAAAAATCCCACACTGGAAAGACAGAAAAAAACCTTATCACAAACACCCATAGTACTGTTTATAACTTTTTTTTTTAAAAAAAGCTTATTTCAAATTTATAAAAGACTTAAGTTGAAAGTTGATGGTTGATTTTACAAAAAGAAAATATGGATAGGTGTGGAAAGTAATTTGGCACTTTCTAAAAAGGACTGAGATGTTCCTGCTAGAAACAAGCAGTCAAAGGAGTAAAGGCTTTCATTTAGTTCTGGTTTGGGTTCAATTACAAAGAAAATTGTTTGGTTTCAGCTGTGCTGTGAATTCAGTGAAATTGCATTCTGATCTACATTTCATTTGGGGGAAGGGGGACACACACATTTAGATTGGTTTTCTTTTGTATTTTGTTTTGCTCAAAAAGCATAGGCATTATTTCATCTTCCTCCCCCCCTCATTTAATTGGAAAATACAAAAGACCAGAATGTCAGTGTTACCCTAATCACACATCATCAATCCTGGCACAGATCATGGGCAAAGGTCTCGCTTCTGCAGTTTCATTCCTGAGTTTTCTATATCAAAAGAGAAGCAGCCACCGTTTGTGAAAAAGGTCAACATCTGTCCCAGCCTGGAAAAATTCTGCTTGATTTCAATGAACTTTGAATCAGATCCAGATTTTCTCTCTGTACCCCACATTGTACTACAGATGAGAGAAAACTTAAGAGAAAACCCCAGTAAGACAATATTCCCCATTAGGAAAATAATGGCCCTATTTCTAGGACCATTTCATACGTACCATAAATATGTAAGCAGTCTTATTTTACATCCTCTTAATCCAAAGTTAAAGCAGAAAAGCATGTATTTGATGCATTTTTGTAAAGATATCACCATTGATGCTGGAGCAGAAACAACCACAAATTATAAAACTCTTGTTCTACTGTATTTATGTCCTCACAGAGACACCACTGTTATTAAAAGCTCATAAGGGATACATCTAACAGCTGTAAGCGACAGTGGGTCCTTGAATAGACAATTAATTTAGAGATGCTTAATTGACTTTTCAAAGCTGCTGAGCACCAGTGCTTGTGAGAGGTCAGATCTTAAAGCTGTCATTTGCATATCAATATTAAGTTCAAATGTCTATATTTTGGGTGTTTACTATTGAAAAGAGAACTTGTACTTGTTACAGCAAAAGCCTTCTTATGGAAGAAGTTACTGACATCTCCCCAGTGAAGGCAAACAGCACCAACAAGTCTAGGTCAATGCACACTGTGTCACTGAAAGTAATACACCTTCAGGAGACGCCTGAAAATGAGAACCTGCTGCAATACAAGTACATGTCAGGGGAGTGCAAGACATCTGAGCAGCTGCAGCTCTATGGAGACCCCAAAGCAGCACATTTCTCTTGTCATACCTCATTTCTTTTCCCACGAAGCTAGAAAACAACAGGCTGGAGTTAATGCCAAATGGTGGAAGTGTTTTTTTTCTGGATTGATTGAATTTCAAGTAACCAGAAATCATAGTGTTTAAAATATATAAAAAAGAGAAACAAGGTGCATTTAATGCTTCAGTTTAGACTCCTATTGTCACACAGAGCACGGCATTTACAGGTAAAGGTGATGAGCCTGAATTCTGTGTCGCAAGGACTTGCTGTACATGAACTGTGACACTGAGTATTACAGAAATCAGCTACACTTGGTGTGGGTGCTCACACATCACACACTGCAAGAAGAAAAACTGAGGACTCTGAGTCTCATAGTTGTGCTATATATATAAAGATTAATTGGAGCATCTGAGTGGGTCTTTTCTTCAGCGAGTATCTACACAGGTTCAAAGTGTTCCTCTTAGGCACTTAGATTGAGCTTAAGACATTGGAAAATCTTAGACCAAGCCTTAATCATCACAAACAGCCCACCAAACAACCATTCTTCCAACATACTGAGAGCTCTTTCAATAGATACCTCTTTATTTGAAATGGAATGTATCTTGAAAAATATGAAAAATAAATCACATCTCTCAGAAATCATTTATGAGTCATATTTACACACAAATTTTTTTTGACGACACTGGTATTTCTGCTCACAAGAGGATATGCTAGAAAACATTTGGTACATCACTGCAGCTATAATTCAGAAGCTGGCATTTGCATATCACAAACCTTTAGAAAGAAGAATTACTTCAAGATATCACAGAAACAACATCCACTCGATCTTCCTTTTCCCCCCAGTTCCTAAATAGTCTTGGTCACCACAGCTTGGATTTTCTTGCTGAATCTGCCTCTTGATTACTTTTTTTTTTAATTACAACAAGTAATTTTGACCTCTTTATGAATGGACTCTCCCCATTTTTGCTATCTATAACAAGCACTTGCCTGTGTTTTACTGGCATTTTTGTTTATTCCCTGAAGAATTTACTTCAGCCATATGCTGTCAGATTTTTTTTTCTTTATTTTTTTTGAAGAGGAAGGACAACTTGACTTATTTACTTACAAAGCTCCTGTAAGATGGAGCATGATGTGCTGAACCTATTTTCATAACCATTGCTTATAAGGCAGTAACAGACAGTATTAAATCCAGAAGTTCAAATGAAAACTACGCAGTAATAGAGGGGCAAGATGAAAAAGAAACCCCAGAAGTACCTTTTATAACATCAAAAAATTTCTTGGTCTAAAATTACCATCAGGAAAAAATAACCCAAAACACAAAAAACAAAACAAAACAAACAAACAAAAAAAACCCACAACCAAAACCCCAAAATAGGCCAAAAACTCAAAAAACCCCACACGCCGTGGAATTCAGAGCGTGAGAAAGTTGTCATACTGTCCCCATCAGACAATTTAGCCTTATTTATACTGACAGGGCATGAGCCACACACTCCGACTGTCCCCAGGGGACCCCAGCCAATTTGTTCCCACTCAGTTTCCAGGAGACAGTTCGGAGACATAAGGGAAAATTTGATCCTTGCATCCATCCCACCAACTCAGGCTGGAGGTATCAAGGTAGATTTTGTGATGTGACCACCTCTCACCATCAGCCTAGGAGGCTGGCTGACACCAAGGGTTTTAAACAGGTGACACAGCAGGCAAGGAAAACCAGCAAAAGTTTGTTGAACTACATCAGTCCAAAAGGTTTTCAGATCATCCTTCAGAACTTAAAACAAGAAACAAAAGATAAAAGTGGGGTATTGACCCAGAACCAGTTTCAAAATTTGAAACAAAAGTTGCTTCCTCATACCTTCATGTCAATTTTCTCACTAAAATTGTCATCTTTAGCTTTCAACGTACAAGTACTTCCAGAAGAACTGTAAAATTTCAGCAGTAGACTGCATCCATAGACTTTCGTGGCATTCAGAGGCTTACATCCACTGAGGACAAGAATAACTGCCTCTCTCAGAGAAATACATGTGTCTCTGATCAAGTAAGAATTAATTCTCATCAATTACATTTATCCTTCAGTAGGCTAAAATGTATTTTAGTAGGTGAGATCAGCAATACATCTGTGTACCTGAAAAGGTGGATTAGTTACTCAGTAAACTGTAATTAATCACTCTAAAAAGAGAAGCCAAATTACAAATTACAGTCTATTTTGTGAGTCTTTGACTAGCTCATTAGAGAATCCCCTTGCAGCTCTAACATCCAAGCGTTAGCAGAATGATAATGGCAGATGTACAGAGACGTGGAAATTGAGTATTATGATTGCCAAGCCAGCGAACCTAATCCTAGAAGATGCAGGGCACCTTCGATTTCAATTAATTGCAAAATAATGACTTTGTTAGGACAGCTGTAATCTACCACCCCGAGCTCATCACACAGCCTTGTCAAGGGCCAGGTTGGAGAGAAGCACTCAGGAATAACTACAGAGGATCATCAGGGCTTTGATTCTGCACCATGACATGTTCTGCTTGTCTAGGTATGTGACCCTGACACCTGGGGGAAGGAACAAAAGAGGAGGGCTAACACAGACCTCAACTTACTCCTTACGGGACTGAGCTTAAACTTAGAGTGCAGAGGAAGGTGCTGGCGTACACAGTAGCAAATTCTAAAATCTTCTTTTGAGTATCACTTCAGACTCCTGCTTTAAACACTTACAGAAATAAGCTTGCACCGAGAATGTGAGGCTCTTGCTGTAAAATTACACCTCACTTACACAAAAAGAAAAGCCTTGGATGTGTAGCTTTAAAAGATTTTGTTTATATTAATGTAAATAGTAAAGGGGCCAAAAGCCATTTTCCTCATCACACTAGTTAAAATAAATATCTCCATAGCTTTGACATTTTATCTTGGACCAGAGACAATGGGCCACATTGCTCTGTCCCACTTGCAGCCTCCCCACTTCATTTAAACCAGAGAACCTGGGCGGTAGCAGCACCCAACGTGAAGCCACCCACCGTCAGAAGGGCCCTGTCCTAGAAAGCTCACCGCCCATGCCCGACTCCCTCCTCTGCACCGGGCAAAGAGCTCCGACCCGCTCCCGCCAGCATCGGCAGCCAAACTCCCACTGACTTTTAAGAGGCAGAGAAACACACACCAGCTGTGCAATTAGCCCTTTGTTTTCCAACTTCATGGCTTCATCGACGTTTTTAGAGGCAAGATGGCACGCCTCTCTCAACATCTGACAGTGCTAAACACCAAAATTAATCTAGTTCATCTCAGCTAGAGAGCAACTTTCAGCTTATGAAAACTGTGACCAAAATAATCCATTTGCACACTAAGACATACATAAAACGGATTTTAAACTATGGACTGATTTAATGCCAGGCATTTAAAAACCGCCATGAAAATGCAACACAGGTTGAGAGTCCAGATCACTTAAAAACTGAGCGTGCAGAGGGAGCCCTGAACTTGGACGGTAAGAAACGTTCATGAACACTTCCCAGCTCTAGCCCACCAGCCTAGGAGCGAGCACATCACACAGATAGCTGGAATCCAACTCAGATTCCTTCCGCTCATACACTGAACAGATTGGTTTTAATCTCAGAATGACAAGCCACATTGCTTTTTTGAATAGCCAAGCCTGAATAACTTTTTATCATCTTCCACGACGTTTAATACTTAAAAAAAAAAAAAAAAATCATTTAAACCCCAGACTCTAATTGTTATTCTCATTAGAGAAAAAAGGTTTCATATGCAGTATGGGTTTCAGCCAAATTTTGAAACACACATCACATTTTCCATGCTGGTAGAATATAGTGTATTTTGGGTAAAAAATGAGTAACTGTTTTGTCAAATTGCACACAGTCAAAGTACCCAGAACTTTTTAGTTCTTTTAGGGAGCTAACATGCATATGGTTTTTTCCTCTACTTTTTTGATACGGCCTACATTCAGAAATGTCTTGCAAATAAGCCTTTAAAAAAAAAAAAAAAAAAAGGAAAGCAAAACCAAAAGAAAACAACCCTAATAAATAAAATAAAATACATTAAAATAAAGTTACAGTACATCAAGTCTCCTAGAAGTCTCATCGCACCAAAGGATCCTTTCCAAGGTTCATAAATAATGGATTTGAAATGCTTCTCGGCACCGAGGGCGGCAAAGCAGCAGCAGCAGCTGGCTGAGGTTCAGGCTATTGAGCCGCTTCTCTCCGGTCTACCGGCACCTCCGGCGTTTGCCCAGTTTCTGAGCCCCTGAAGCAGGTCCGCCACGAACGCGCTCTGTCCCTCTTCCCCGAAGCGCTCCGTGAGCGTAACCTGCAGGGAGACAGAGAGCACAGAGGGCAGCCCGTCAGGCGAAAGGCGGCGGCCGGGGCCGGCAGCCCCGCGGGTGCGGCGCGGCGGGCGCGGTGCCGGGTCCGTACCTGCGCTAGGCGGAGTTGGAGGCGCCGCGGAGGCGCGGGCCGTGGGGCGCCGCCAGGTGCTGCTGCTTCTGCCGGGTGGAGCGCACGGCCAGGATGGCCTGGCGGTTCTTGTACTGCACCATCTGCAGCGTGATCGCCGCGTTCCAGCCCTGCTCCTGTGCGCACCGAAAGTCGATCTCCTTCCCCTCGGCCATCACCACCGTGAAGTACACGTACTTGCCCTTCCGCTCCACGCAGTCCACCGTCTTCATGTTGGAGAAGTGAAGCTCCTTGATCTTGGCCGCCGGCTCCGCCGGCCGCGCCGG
>VYZQ01067939.1:222-14053 GCA_013400655.1 Mystacornis crossleyi | reverse complement strand
CGCTTCTTCTTCCAGAGCTGCAGCAGCCCGTCGCTCCTCTTCTCCAGCATGCCCTCCTTCACCGCCTTACAGCCGCTCTCCAGCATCCTTCTGGCAGGGTTAGACGGCCTCCGCCCGCAGGGGCTGGGCTCGGGGGGCAGCCGGCACCAGCCGAGCACTCTCCGCCGGGCGCCGGCTCCGAGGCGGAGGNAGCCCGCTTCTGCGTGTTTTTGATTCAAGCCCAGAAAAACCGGTACCAGTTTTCAGCGGCACCCTGATATTTAAACGATCATCGCTTCATTCAACAAAGGGAAGAGCCTGAAAGAACCTGGTACAAGAGCTTGATCCTTACGCTGGGCTGGGGAGAAACAGCTTAAACTGTATATATAAAATACACCTTTACTTTCTGCAGCAGTTTGAGTAATATCTAAAGAAAGCATGGATCTGTACCACTTCCCTAAGGAAACAATAGAACCTCAGTACATGGAAATTGCTACAGCAGACTAGGAAAGAAAAAAACCAAACAAAACCAAACTGGCAAACAGCTAGGAGCGTTTTTATTATTCTGCTTTGTTGCCACACGTTTGCTTATTGTTTGGATTCTCCCCCGAGGTTAGCTTTTTAATAAATTTAAGTAGAAAAGTAAAGTAACCTAGGGTTAATATAAAACTATTTAATTTTTTAATTCTTTGATGTATTAGATGTAAATCAAAATCCCACATAGCTGCATTTGTCTGACAAAGCCAATGTAAACTGAACGTTGTAAGTTTCGTACTATGTCTGAGAGCACTGTTCTTAAACACACATTTATCATGGCCATAAAAAAAGCCTCCTCACATCAATCTTGGCAGCTAGGAAGCAGGTCATGCTGCAGCATGTGCTGTGTTCCAACAGATTAGAGAAAAAAATCAACATTAATGATAGCTTCAATTGAGTTTATCTCTGATAACATTTCTAAAAGGATTTCCTCTTATAATCTTTTCCTCTTGAAGTTCAAAGTTAATTTTGATAAATCATTGAGGGGTAAACAATTAAGGCAATAAAAGAAATTAGAATTTAGCTGGTTTACCCTTCCTGAGGTAACTGGAAAACACTCAGTAACAAAAGCAACTTGACTAGCCATAAATTAAAAGAAAAAGGAAATTAATATCCTAAAACATCCATTTATATAAGGAATAGTCCCTTCTCTTTTAAAGCCGAACAGATACGCTGTAAAATGTAAGTCATTCTCACAACCATTTTGCACCTATTTTAACAGGGGCACATGCTAATTTTCAAAAGATCTAAACATCACTCACAATTGCCTCAACCAGCAGTTCACTGCCATTTGAACCTAAATTTCCCAGCACAAATACCTGCATCTCCAGCTGCTGGTACATATACAAGGTGTCTCAAAATGGCTTGAGCAACATAAGAGAACTCCTGCCTTTTCACCTGATGTATTTTCCACCCATTTCTTTGCTCCTTATTAAGTCTCTGAGCATGTGACATACAATTTTGAAACTCTCCTACTAAAGCAAACTGGTTAAAATACACTCATCTATCCAGAGCAGCTTAATTAAAATACTGAGTTTACGTAAGGCATAGGACACTAGACTAAACCTACAGAAGACCAGTTTCTAGCAATTCACCTGTTCAGTTTTGGTTGCTGCTCCACTGCTGTAAGTGAACAGCCATCTGATTCCAGATAAATGCACTAACCAGTAGTGTGGAAATACGCATTAGATTTGACAGTGCCACATGTTACACTGCAACAGCATTCAAAAAACTCTCCCCTCCACCCCACAACACTGCACTGTAACACATAAGGGCATTAACACAAAACCTATATCTGTATAATTTAATGTGAGCTTTTTTACTTGTTCTCAGTATTGACAGTAAACTGCAATTAATCAAATGAAAAAAGGGAGACTATAGTGTGGAAGGCCAAATATTTCCATCAAAAGTACAGGAGAAAGAGACTAAATTCATTCCACTTTTCCCTTCCATGACAAAGCATCGAAAGTGAGATTTTTAATGCAATTCCAAACACTGATGGACATACTCTGCTAATACACAAGACTCACAGCACCGTTTATTCCTGATGAAATTCACCTAAGCATGTGGTCAGAAGCAAACATGCAAAACATCCATTTAAATTTGTACTCTATAAGCCAACAAATAGTAACAGCCATTTAAAATACACTGTATGACCAAAACCACATCAGTCAAGAGCTACAAGACTAATATAAGATGAAATACTGACAGTTCCATGATAAAAGACCAAAATATTGTGCAGAATTTGCCAGTAAAGGATAACTTCATTTTCCTAGATGCAAGTCAAAACTGAACTTCTGTAAATGTTTCTTACATTACTATTTTGAAAAACCCCATTCAACAGTCAGGCACACTACAATATCCCACTGAGCTGTTACTTCTCTCAAAATATATATTTAAACCACTGCATTAATATTAAACGCTTCACATCAGCTACCTTTATTGAAGTTTCACTAAATACTAGGCAGGTTCTGCAGCCATTCATCCATAAATAGCTGGTGTGAAGATGCCTCCTACTGTCAAACCTGAAATACTACAGTCTGAAAAAAACCCACTGAATCTGATCCATGGAAGTTTCTACTTCTCAGATATATGTATTTCTTATTGAATTTTTCCTTTTCTGTGTTTGAAGTTGATGCTTGCAGAAAAGTCTTTTTAAATACTCTGGTCCCCTGTATCATAAACTCTGTAACTTAGACTCAAGTGGTTGAAATTCTGTATGTGCAACTTTAATTAAAGGGTAATTATAGCAACAGTATTTAAAGTGTTCTTTTTAAACCCTGAGGCAAGTAAAACATTCTTTTGGGAAGCCATTGTGAAAAAGTAAAAAGCCCATGATTTTACTAGTTCTCCCAGGTGGTGAATCTGCAGCCAGCAGCTTGACAATCAACTCCTAGTATCAAAGGGATGCTAAGCCCATCCCAACTGGCAACCCTTAAGCATCATTATTTCTTCTATTACTGAGAAGTGGCTAAAACAGAAGAAGGGTTTAAGAGGGAAGCTTAAATTATAAGCTGGTCATAGCTAGACAGAAGGAAAACGAGGGGAAAAAAAGTCAAGGGAAATTCCATGAGAAATACATGACAAAGAGGTGTGTCACAGTATGTGATTAAAGCAAGTAGACAGTAAGTGGTTAATCCTTAGAATTTTCCCGACCATCTCGCAGTAATTTCACTGGAGCTTGCTGCTGAAAGAACACTTGGAGCACTGAAGCAGACTGGGAGCAGACTTTTCCTTTCAGGAACTCCCTTTCACAGATACCTGTATATATCCCTCAGTAAGCCAAGCATAAATAGATGAAAAATATACCATAACCAACAACAACACTGCCCCAGGCCTTAGCATTCCCAAAAACCCACAGCAGTACAAATAAATTGTGGACAATTCACCAGCTACTGGCACAGCAGCTTCTCCAGCCCGGCTTTTTCAAAGTCCTTTGCACTTCCAAGGCAGTTGTTTTCCAAAAATATTCCAACTTAAGCACATATATGGTAGAGGAAAAACTAGGCTGTAAAGGGGCTTTTAAGCTTCTCAGATTTGACCACTGCAGTAAAACATGCTCTGAGTTCAGAACGGTTTCTCCACTGCAGGGCAAATGTAAATCTGAGCAATTCTTGCCAACACTTGAGCACACAGAAGCAAAGCTCCTAACAGCAAGTTCAGGCCCTAAGCCCCTCCTGCAGCTGCAGAGCCAACTTGTGTTGTCAATCAATTCACATGCTTTAGTTAAGAAACCTGTGAACACAAGAGCCCTTCTGCCATAGCCTCTTGTGCCTATCCCTGGTATAAACCAGGCACACACCAGGCACAGGCAAATATGGAATAACTTACCTGTGCTTGGTGTACCTTGCCTTGTCTGCTTTACTCACTCTATTTTCCTACAAATCCTGAGACATGGGCCACACGTAGAAGACTGAGCAAAGGTCTGACAAAAGGATTGAAAGAGCAGTGAAACAAATGCCACGTGGAGACCAACTTCTACCTCCTCTTGCTAGTGTATAGAAGTAAGACTTAGTACTTACAGTAGGTAACTTATGTTCACTTTAGGCAAGCACTAGCAATTAAAAGTCATTATTTCAACACCATCTTGAAAACTTGTGGGGAACCTCGAACAGGTTACTGAGCAGCTATTAAGAAATGAAAATGGAGATGTGGTTACAACTTCTCTAACCTGTAAAAGAAAGCCTTGGATTGGAGAAGACCACATCTGTGCAGAACAAAGGAGAAAGTGCTGAGGTAGAGCGGAGTCTACCTACTCCAACATCCATGCAGCTCTAGCCCCAACCTAACAGACCATCAAGGCTGTTCATGCTTTCATTATCAGGCCGTCCCCTTTGTAGTGAGGGGTGTAGCATTTTGCTTCCTTAAGCTGCTCAGAGTGTCACAGCACAATCCTCTGCCCAACAGAAGGCATCTGATAAACAACTCCTGCATAGACACCTTTGTTAATAGGAAACCTTTAGCAGAAAGGTTAATCATTCATCTGTATGTAAGTTTCCTATCAATTTCCGAATCAGGTCGACTACAATGGGCCCTGAAGCACAGGGAAAGTTTAAGTACCAGCTTGAAGACAAAGATTAACACATTCATTTTCTGCATTTTTCTGTATTCTGCTGGCTTTTTCATTTAAAAAGGAAAACATGTCAAAATCACAGTATCTGCTATTAGTTTCAGAAACATCAATTTCAAGAACCCAGAACACAATCTAAGCTTATGAAGCTATGAGACGCTGGTAAGCAGTGTTGCTATGCCCAGTGTCCAAATAATCCAAAGTAACACTTGTAACTGCATCTGACATCACTTCTCCAAAAAGTAAAACTTCAGAATGCTAGGCTTAAACCTGAGCTCCTTTACAGCAGGATGTTATTTTTTTTTTTTTTACATGAACAAAGTTACACTAGACAGGCTTCAGTGCTAGATTAGCACCCTTCAGTGCTAATCTAATCTAACCTTGATTGCTAAAAGCAACTATGAAAGAATTGCAAAGAAGCCTCCCTCTCAATTAAGCATAAGCCCCGAGCACTCTTCCCTGTCATCCAAAGTCTCGCTTAATTCTCTTTCCTCACCAACCTCCCAATTTTTCCCCCCCAAAATAATTCTCCCTTCAATATAGCAACCAAAACTGGACAGAAGACACCATTTACACAGATGTTAAATTATGGTGCATTTCTGCAACTGTTGCCAAAGACATTCTATTTCAGTGACACATTTTCCTAGCCTGAACCTGTTAACAAGGTAACTTACCCTCCTCAAACACTAAATGAGATTCTCTACACCTGGTACAAATGAAAAGTGAAAAGAATGAGTCACAACACTCCAATCAATGTTGAAAGTTTAATGTTCCTGCTACATACTGCCTTTCAGAACCGCTAAACAAGAGTGTCATTGATAACAAAACTACAGTAAGCACCAGAACAGTTTTAATTTAACCAATGCCATAAGAACTGGAACCTTATTTATATTCTTCTTTTTGCTGCAGTCTGGAGAGCACAAGAACTGCTGATTTAGAACTAGCATGTCAATCTGAAGAGCTTACCAAAATCTGTCAATAGGATGTATTCACCACCTGGATCTTGCAGGCTGCAGGTGTGCTTTGACATCTAACAATTCCCCTTTTTAAATATTGTGTCCCATTGTATGTTAAGAAGGTGTTAAATGAGAAAGTTGTCAAAGAGCAAGCCAAATTTGTTAAGTAGTGAATTTTGAAACTTACAACTTTTAACAGTTTTCTTTTCAAAATACAGTTACCAAATGCTGTTAACAAAAATGGGCTAGATCTAAGTAAGGACTTCAGAGACTTCCCATGTCCAGAAGTATGAACCCCAAAGCCCCATCTTAATGACTTCTCAAGCTCAGAACATACCATCACAGTTTGGTATCTACATGTCCTGAAGTTTAAACGTAACCCTGGGAGATGTTTAGAGAAGAGACCATATGAAACCCAAACACCTGGCAGGGTCAGTGCCTCAAAGGATAAGCATATTCTGATACCACAAAAACACAACCACATCTCCTTTAACACATAGCTTCTGAGAGCGGTTGTTAACCTTCATAACTGCTTTTTCTATGCTATGATCTGTGTTACCTAAAAAACACCCAAGATCACAGCTTCAATGGTCCTGCTTTATATTCAACTACAGATAACAAGCTCCTTCTCCCAAATCCATGGATACCTGGAGAGGAGATAGATGAAGCCTGACAGGGATTCTGAAATGAAGCACTGTGATCTATAAGCCTTCAAGGAATTAAAAAGAAAAATCAGTAACAAAACTAAAAGAGTTTTGTCAGAGGACACTAGCCACACATCTTCGGGTGGCGGGGCGGGGGGGGGCGCTGAGGATTCAGAAGGGCACTTGGGATAAGCTTCATTCTGTATTACTTACCCTCCAAGCAAAAGACATGCTAGAAAAATGCTTCCACCAGCCCCATTCTCATGTGGTTGTTGCCTCCTGCCTGCCCAGCTCTTTTAAAACCTTTATGGCTAAATGTATAAGTGGCACCAAAAAAAAAGTAGCTACTGCAGAAGTAGATTCATGGCTAACTGGATATTTCTTTTCAACACTACAAGGACCCTTCCATCCCTGAAAAAGCTATCTATTTGCTTAGAAGATCAGAACTTATATTTTTGTGTGAAAGACAAGACAGAACAGAGGGGCGTAGCATGCTACTCACTGGCATAATACAGAATACAGACAGAATACATCAGTTCATAGTCTCTTTCAGCTGAGTATGTTTAAATCCACATCTCGTCAAGCACCTCCACTGCTAGGCTAGAGGCAAGGTCAGAACGAGAAAGATCTTCCAGGCCATGTGTTTCAACTGAGAAGACATCCAATATGGACAAAGTACAAACCAGAATGTGCAAACACAAGCACAATGAACAGAACATTAGGTGAAGAAAGTGGAATTTCTTTGGGTTTATTTCCTCGTAGATGCTTGACACAGTGAGGACAAACTAGAATACAGCCAAGTGTTCCAGCACTCCCTTCAGCTGCAGGGCATGTTTTGTTCAGGACCACCTAGCTTCGTCTACACAGACTGAAAATCCAAGGCACTTTGCTCCAGATCTCATACTAATAGGCAATGCCTTAAGAGTCAGGCACAGCAATACCGAAGTCCTTTATCAGATCTAGCCCCACTTCGAAGAACTCGTCTTCTCTAAAATGGCAGTGTGGACCAATCACTGAAACATCAAGCTCAGATTCACAAGTATCACACTGCAAGTGGAAAGTATGAATCAAACTTTCCAAACTATTGTGTTTGTTTTTCAAATGCTATATAATTTACTTTTCAGCAATTATTAGTAAAACATGAACTGCAGCATGTAAGATATGCCTTACCAGTTTATACATGCAGATACACACATAATAAAACAAGACTAGCTTCTGAAAATACTAGGTTTTATTCACACCCCTGTGGTAAACAATAACCTTAATATGATGACTAGGTTTCTTTTGTAGATCACTATGTCACATAAAATACAAAACCCATAGCATAAACAAGCTGACAATTATGAATGTTTAATGTGGTCTCATTGGGAAATTAAACAAGTTATACTAGTCTTCTCAAGTAGTCAAATTCAAAATGCATCATCATCTCCTAGTTAGTACAGGTCACTGCCATTTCTATAACAAAGTAATAAAGGCACAGCTAGTGCAAGCAGACTTAAACCCGTTCAGACTACTGGGCTGAAAAAATACTTTGGTTGGTTCTTCAGGAGAAAGTTTTCTCTAAACAAATATTGGTCTCAGTAACAGTTCTGATCATCTTCACAGCTGCAGTCTAATAGCTACATGACAAAGACTTCACAAGAACCAAACTATGTAGCAATGAATTAACATTCATGCTTTAGGGGATTTACTGCATTCTACATATTGGCAGAAAATTATACTGTTAAAATGCTAGGTAGATTGAACCTACATTTTAAACTGGTTCTTAAGTGTTCAATTTTTTTTTTTTAACAAATTGTTTACTTAATTCTACCAAGATACAAAACATAAGGCTGTAAGTAACTAATAGTTGTGTTTAGGCTATTACAGTGCAGGTAATCCTCAAGGCCACAGACACACTGCTTCACTGCTGCTTGCATTCTGCTGGGTTTTGATCCTTCTGTTGAGACAAAAGGAAACACCAGTTTACAGAAATCAGTATTTTAAAAGAACTATCAATATTGCTAAGCATGCTTTCTCAAGCTGCAATATTCAAGTTCTTCCATGTTTTCTGCTGCACTAATTGTCTAGCATTAGCAACACTGCTGTCTTGCAGCAACATCCACACTGCATTTATTTTGGCTTTGTCAGCACATCAGGATACAATCCAGAACAAAAATCTGTTCAGAACTAAGTGTGGTGAAGTACTCTAAAAGACACCATAACTGGAAAGAGGTGAAGAGTGATGTGCAGTAACAAACAAACCAGCTCAGAAGAAGCATGCAGACTCTCTTCACAGTTTGAGACAAAAGAAACTTCCTATAGGCAGTAACAAGAGCATGGCCTTACGCCAGAAGACACAGTAGAGCAATGCAATGAAGTGCCAAATCACAGTTCTTAATGCTCTGGAAACATCTTTTGCAATAAATTCCAGTTATTAAAAAATTCTAACATGGAAAATTTCTTCTGTTCTTGAAACAGACAACAGTAATATGTCATAGTAATATGGGAATTTTAAAAAGTTTTTTTTGGGGGGGCAGAGTTCAGTTTCAGGTTTTACTCCACTACCTTCCTTGGTCTGGATAGTTAATCTAGGCTCACAGTGCTTTACTACATTCAGCTGGCTTACAGCCTGAGATCATCTTACAGCACTATAGTACCGCTACTATCCCTAGCCCTTGAGCAGGTCTCAAAACTGACCATAGTCTTGCCCTTTCTCAGTTCTGCTTCACTGAGAAAAGCAATCTGAAATGGTGGAAGTAAGTCCAACTTGCAGCTGTTTTATTTTGATTGCAAAATTTTCTTGACTAGGAAGCAATTTGAATACACTACAGTAGATGAAACATCACCAAGAGGGCTGTACATTTTGATTACAAGTTTGTACCCTGTCTTTCTATGTACAGTGCTAAGATTATGTAATTTTTTCAACAGTACTTCGATAGCAGCTCAAACCATTCCTACTGAAAAGCACTCATTTGAAATGACAAGCCCTTTTAACAGCAAGCATTTTGGAGCACTTCCACAGACTTCATGACTGCAACTTTCACCTACCACCATCAGATGCCTTCAGGTGACCAGATGTACCTTTCCCTCAGCTATTAAAAAGCTATGAAGTGGGTGGCTCACAATCGTTTTTCCAGCCTGATTAATGATTTGCCCTTCCCATGGAGTAAGAAAGCTCCCAGTTGCTCTTGGCTGTTCACATTTTAGCACTTGGCTGTAGATACGTTCCTGAACCTTGACTTCTGCTACCTCAAACAATAAAAGACTTGCCATTTATCTAACCTGAAAGAGCCTATTTTGTATTCTGCTGGGAAAACCTGAGCCAGAGACAGCTTGTAGCAAGTTCCCAAAAACTGACCCTGGATTACACAGTTCTCTCCATGTCCTTACAAGCACATTGCAATTTTCATCATTAGGCAGCAATTTGCTGCAAGACAAGTTTATAGAAAACCAAGCCTGACTAACCTCAGTACTCAAAGGCAAAGTTACTTTTAAAAATGACTTCCGGAGAAAAAACTTTGTAAAAGTTTCTCTACCAATACTAGTCTGTCAGAGCTAGGCCTGAAACAGTCTCAAAACAAAGCATGCTCACCATAGGAACTACAGATTTAATACTTAAACTAAAATCAAGATTCAACATACATAAAATTTGAAAAGTCTGTTGCATACACAAACTTCAAACATGTATTTTAATGCCTTACTTTTGGGTCATAATCAGGATCATTTTCTTCATCTGCTTCTTCTTCTCCCTCCTGAAAGAAAACTTGTTAATATTTCTCTAGCTTATTCACATTCAGCTTTCTGAGACATTTTAATGAAAATTAACATTAAATTGTACTCAGAAATACATTAATTACCACTTCATGTTATACATATTATATTAGCTTATCCTCCATAAAGTGTATCTTTTGACATCAGTTGTAGCTTAATTTTTAAGATACCTTTAAGTGTTGTCTTAGTTTGGTTTGGGGTTTTTTTGGTTATTTTGCTGGGTTTTTTGAATTTTTTTAAATTATTCATCTGAGATCCACAAAACAATGTGTTCTATCTTAGTTCAGAAGTAATTCTTAAACTTAACGTCCAGAGCACTCAAAAACTAAAGGAACTCTTATTCCAGATAATAAACTACAAGAGGGAAACTATTTCAGTCAAGGGCATCTGTCATCTTACCTCATCATCTGCCTCTTCACCTTCTTCATCATACTAGAAGAGAAAATAAATACTTTCGATAGCATCATAAATGCAGCCATTTATAGCTCAAGTAGATGTCAGAGACCATTCTGTCATAGAATGGTTTGGGTTGGAAGGGCCCTTGAGGGTCATCTAGCTCCAACCACCCTGCCATGGGCAGGGAAGCCTTCCATTAGATCAGGTTTCTCAGAGTCCCATTCAACCTGGCCTTGAACATCTGCAGGGATAGGACATCCACAGTCATCCATCTGGTCAACCTGTTCCAGTGTCTCACAACCCTCACAGTAGAGATTTTTTTCCTAATATCTAATCTAAACCTACTCTCTTTCAATTTGAGCCCAGCAGCTCCCGTGTCTGTCAAATTTAAAAATGCTTTTTGCATAAGCACGAGCGATGTTCAACTTGCCCTGCCGAGCTCTGGCAGAGCAGACTGTTCCCCCTTCCATGCAGCCCGGGAGGAGCTGATTACACTGCGGTACCACTTGGGGCCGGCAGGGGACAGCGGAGCGCGAGGCAACCAGACCTGTCAGTACTTCCCTCCTCCACAGCCCCAGCCAAGCCTTTGCAACAAGGGCCAACAGTTTACATTTTAAGAATTAATTTTAAGACAAGACTTCTCTAAGCCATCTTAACTGTCAAGCTGTCCTTGTTTGAGTGGAGGCAGGGAACAGAAAACTGTTTTATACCTGTATAAAGTTCTGAGGCTTCATGGTGTGTCAATTGCAAGTTTAGTTTAGCTCTTTTAAAATACTTGAGCTTTTGCAGAACTTGCTTTGATTATTTTGGCATGCTTTGAATATGCTTATCTAGATTTTTTTTAAAAGAGTACTTCTGAAAGGATGAGGCTCAAATCTCATGAAACTTCATAGCCCAGTATCACTGCAAGCACAAAGAACAGGCTGAGCAGCAAGATAAACAGTTCTCATTTGTTCTCTGGCAGCTCATTACAGTTCTACAAAGTATTGGGTACACCTCCCTAGGAATGTTTTACACACAAAATGCTACTATGACACCCTCTAGATGTTCAGCTTCTACCACTGCTTTTGCCACAAAACTCTGAAGTCACTACTTCAAAGATAAATTATTTTCAGGCTGCTCTTTCCTGAACAATCTAGGAAGCTCTGCTGCAACTAATCTTGGCACATTCCATTCTAAAGATACCAATGTAAGAAATGACCCAACTCTTTAAGCAGCATTATTTCAAGATTTTTAGTGTTCTAAACGAAGATTATACTTACGTCATCGTCATCATCTTCAATAGCTTCTCCAGTGAAGTACAATACTGACCGGGGGACTATACGTTCACGCAAGAAATGACCTATTTCAAAGTCTGCAGCAAGGATTGCCTCGGAATCATCATCCTGCATAAAACAGTATTATTTCCTAAACTATAAGATGGTAACTACTTTTGACACATACACACAAGTTACATGGATTTTGATGTGGCCAGATTTACACAAATCCCATTACTTATTTTTCTGTTCCAAGACCTGCTTTACAGAACTGAAACTAAGGAGCCAAGTTTGACACTTTCAACAGCCCACCTACATTATACAGTCAGGAGCTGCTGCTTCCAGTAAGCCTAATTATATACAATTCTGGAGTTTCTTTTGTTCCCAGTAGAAAGATTATTTAATATCTCCCATAGACTTGCCATTCATATGCACAATGCCCTTCAAGAACTGAACAATAGCCAGGTAAGCCTATCACATTAAGGATTTTACAACCTACTTCTGATTCCTACAGTGCATCTCCTTCTTGACTCCCATTAGACACGACACTGTTGAAGCACCTGAACACCTATCAATGCTTGCTGATCCAGTCTCAGACTTTCATTCCTCCTGTTTTCATACCAAGTGTTCTGCTGTCTCCCATCTGAGCAATTACCTTCAGTTCAGAAGACTTCTTTTTGTGTTTGGTTTTTTTTTTTTCTGAACATGAACATATAGCTTTTGGTGTCCATGCCAACTAGAGTTCTAACAGCATGCTTCTGGAAGCTTTAATTTCGTATTTCTCACTCAAACTACATAATATATTCCCTACTGTTAAGTATTTTTGGTAGTTTTTCTCCTTACAAAAACAGGGCTTATTGCCATAGTGAGCACACAGAACAAGTGGGCTCTTTGCAGTTTTCTATTCTTGTTTTACTACTTTCTTCAAGAGTGAACAGCTTGAGAAATTTTTAACAGAATAAAATACAAATTGGGTACATTCAGCCATTAGGTAAAATCATCCAAAGAATACCTGAAAGGAGAGACTTACACCACCCATTAAATCGAAGACTAATAATGTAGATCACTACATTTCTACAACTGTTAACAATTCACAAGGTAGCTTTCAGGAAACATGAACTGTAAATGACTAAACGAAACTCTACCATCCAACTCAACAAACACTCCTTTTAAAAAAGAAAACTCACACACTAGTCTTCATAGGTATTCTCAGTTAAAGACAGAAGCAGTTAAAGCTGAGGCTGTTTAACAAATTCTAAAATTCCATAAACACTCCAGCATCATTTTTAAAATAAGCCAACTTACCAGGTCTCCACTTTCAGGAACTGTAGAAAAAAGAACAGAAGAAACAATGAGTGAGGTACACTCTACATTTAAAGTTAATGAACATAAACTAGTGTTCAGCTTACCTTCAGGAGGACTGAAGAAGTTGAAGAAAGAGTCATTGGAAACAGTTTTTGTCACCGTCCTAACTGTTCCTCGGCCCTTGTGTTTCTGCTTCTTCTTAATGGTTTTCAAAGTAACATTCTTTCCTTTTTTCCAGTCTATTTGGCAACTAAAGAGTAAATAAAAAACCAATGACATGAAAAACCCCACAACCTGCTGCAGGTTCATACCATTCACCTTGTTACAAGTATCTCCTGAGACTATCACAATGGCAAGAGACACAGGGAAGAGAAAATATTACGGTAGTATTTATTCAATGCTCTTTTAATTAGTTTATACGTTGAGAACAAGAGTTACAGGTTCAGTTTACGATTATTTCCATCCATAAGTTTTTCCCTCTCCACTCAATCTCTGAAATGTTAATTTTCATTAGCTACCAAGTACTGCCTTGTTTCCTATCAACAACTAGTATTGCACCATTTTTAGAGCCACCCATCCACTATAAAGTAAGGTCATATTTGTGCATGCTAGTAATATGCCAAAGTTCACTGCATTTATCATTATAACCAGTAAGTCCTTAAAGTAATGCATCAAGCAGGCATGTAGTTTTTGGCCGATTTTGAGTTGTTTGTCAGGGTTTTGTCTTCTTGTCTTTTATTCATTTGTTTGGGTTTTGTTGTTTTGGGGGTTTTTTAACTCTATCCTGCTTACAGAGCAAAATCATGCCTAAGGGCTTCTCTAACAGGCAAAGCATTCTGGCAACACATAAAAGAAAAAGTCACATCAGTGAAACTAACTGCATTTGCAAAAAGTTTCTGATTAGATTCTTTTAAAGACTCAAAGAAATGGAGTTGC